>PGSH02000249.1:0-64758 GCA_002915635.3 Ambystoma mexicanum | reverse complement strand
CTTAACGCTCGGCAAGAGGACCCTCTACTCTTGTCGGGCGGGGTCATTTCCCTGCTCAGAATTTGTGGTACAGGTATCCGCGGCTCCTACAGCCTTCTTAGCTGGTTTCACTGGACAGTCCCGAAGAAAGTGTCCTGAGTTTCCGCAATAGAGGCATAATTGCAACTGCCTTCTTCTTTCCCGCTCTTTCTGGGTTAAAGGTCCTTTCATACCCTCTATTTGCATGGGTTCCACAGTGTCAGCTCCCTTATTCGAAGTCTGTGGTTTAGAAAACACTCGGGTATCAAATCTGGAACGATCTGCCTTCCTGTTCTGTAGTCTGTGGTCCAATTGGACAACTAAGTCAATATAGTCAGAACATTCTTGTGGAGGATTCACAACTTGCGCTAACACATCCTTGAGCTCTCCACGCAGGCCTCTGTAGAAAAGCGTTATTCTCTTATCCTCGGGCCATTGTGTTTCCACTATGAGTCTATTGAAAGAGGCTATATAAGTCAAGAGGTCTTGATTCCCCTGTCGTAATGAAAGAAGTTCATTGTCCAAGGCCTGCCCTTGTGCATGTCTTGCGAACAGTTTCTCCATGCTGGACTGGAAGGCCTGAAAATCATGTAAAACCGGATCATCCTGGGTGACTAAAGGGATCGACCAATCTGCGGCGCTGCCACTGAGATAAGAAAGTACGAAAGCCACCTTGGTCTGGTCTGTTGGGAATGCAGCTGGTCGACATAAGAAGTGTAGGCGACACTGGTTGATGAACACTGCGAATTTCTTTGGATCACCAGAAAAGCGTTCGGGCGGAGCCAAGGGAACATTGCCGGGCAGATTAATTTGCACTGGATTTGAAGATGATGCAGAAGGATAACTTCCTCCTGGAACGGGCAAAGGTGTCTGTCCTGCCTGCGTTTGTAACAACTGCCTAGCAAGGTCCTCTGTGCGCTCCTTGGAAATGATCAGTTCCCTTCTTAGAGAGTTTGTTTCCTGACGAGCTGCATGTACTTCTGCTCTTAATTCCCCGAGCAACTGGGCTAGTTGATCAGTGTTTGAGGTTTCCATTGCGCCTGGGTAGGAGTTTTGTGGTGGGCTTCGCGTTCTGTAACGCTCACCTGATTCCCACGGAGGTGCGGGTCTTGGCAGGAAGCTGTCTGTGACTCGAAAAGTGATGTGCAGGACTCGCTTGGCTTCTGGGGTCGAACCTCTTCGCACTGTGTGTCGTACTCGAAGAGTGAGGTTTCTGCAGGTGAAAGAATATGGGGGTTAATGGTCTGGGTTATTGAATGTCCCTCTCTCTCTCTCTCTTTCCAGCTTTTTCGTAGAGCCCCCAGGTCAACGTGCTCACCTTATATAGGTGAATGCTGGGCTCTCCATCTGCGTCTGGTGCAGGGTGCCGTTGCCAGTTCCTTCACTGGTGAAACATAGGCCTCTTGACTTCAGAGGAAGGTTCCCGTCGTTATCTGCACGAGCGGTGAGTTTCTGGACACCTTTTGTCTTTATAGTCTTTAAATGCGTGGCACGTTACTATTGAAGACTCTGTATAATGCTTTTCCCTTATGTATTGCAGGGTTCTTGAGATGGAAGATGAAGGGAAGCGCCTGGAAGTTTGTAAGTATGGCAAGCGCTCTAACTGTCTCTTTCCTTGCAGCTTAGTTCGAGTAAAAGAGACGCCGGAATATTCGCAGGCGTTTTATTGCTACGAGCGTGATGGACGTAAGTAAATACCTGCTTAATGTCTTTTCTTTTGTTTTGCAGATGTTGGTTTGCAGCGCCGGAGTCCGCGGAATGCCAGTAAGTTCTTAATGATTCTTTGTCTTCACAGGCGGCGATGCGGAACGAAGAAATCCGGAATTCACAGCGTGCCGGTAAGTATGGCAATGCTTTTGTCTTTGCAGGTGAAGATGCGGCGTGAAGAAACGGCCGCAGCCGATGGATCAGGTCAGTAAGCACTGCGTGTAAAGTTTGCCTTGCTAACCTGTTGTTTCTGTTCTTTGCAGGTGCTGATGTTGTCTGGATACAGAAATGGTAAGTAGGATTCTTGCAGGTTCAGGATCAGAAGAAGAAAGGCCGGAGCAGACTCGGTGAGCGTTCTGCTGCAGATGCAGAATAACGCAAAGCACGCTTCATCTATCGGGTGTGGTTTAAATAGCCTTGGAGTGATGAGGGGTCTTCTTCCACGGCCCCGCCTAGGTAAGAAAAGAGTTCCAGCTTCCAGAAGAGTTCCAGTGCTGTATCCAGGGAGTGGAGCTGCCCACCCAGGTAAGAAGTAGTTCCTGTTTCCCAGATGCGCTTCTAAGTGGCTGGTAAGTAAGCAGCATGGTCTGCTGCAGGTAAGTCCACCCAAGCATCTTCACACCTATTATGAGCCCGGCGCTTCCAGTGCCGGGACCGATGGTTTTGATGAGCCTGGTGCCACCGGCGCCAGGACAAGGTCCAAAAGGTCCCAGTGGGGACCGGCTGGTGCCTAGGATTAGGGTTAGGGGCCTGCTTCCAAGGACGTTGGGCTGGTCCTGGCTCCTTGGAAGCAGTGATCATGACAGGCAGAGAGACAGCTAAGAGGTGGGGCAATAAATATCAGTGCTCAGATATAATTCTCTGCAGGCCTTACAAGGATGCCCGAGGCAAACACACAACTTGCCAAGGTATCATACTAAAGGCATATTAAGGAGACAATTGCTCTAGGCCCCTTCCAAATTCATGATGCTTATAGAGAACACTGCCTTGGAACAGCAGAGTTTCGTGGCCACAATAATTAATATAGATTACGGGGTCATCCAGGCATTCACTCCAACAAGTTATGTCCCAATAGCCTGCCTGATTCCATTACCGAGGAGTTTAAAGAAAAATATACTATAACCACGCATCATATGTTGGAATAGGTACTGAAGGAAGAATGCAGATAAAACAATTTAGAGGTTTTTGTTCTTCTGCTAGAAAATGTGGTGTGCTGTGTCCTGGATCCCACCTTTACTTGTTGATACTGAGACATTGTCAAATATTTTGAAAAAACGAATTTCAGGAAACAGATGTGCTCTACTTTTGTCATGTTTGTACGTAGTGACTCAATATGGATTCCAAATTTTGCAAAAAGCTGTGTCAATATCACTCAACACAGAGGAACACTTTGAAGGATGGAAAGCCAAGTAAGAGCTGCTAGGCCTTGAACCTGTGACTACAGAATACACCAAGGACACTGAAGTGAGCCCCTTCTGATCAAATATAGCAAAATGACACAATGAATGCACTAAGTAGGCCATTTACCATGCTGGATATTTCTTCACACTGAAACAGCTTGGTAGCTTGGTAGTAAAAAAGCTGCGACTCTCACAAGCAAGTGAGCAACTACCATTGAAATATTGAGGGAACACATATTGCCAGATGTAATTTTAGGATTGCAGTGTTGGAGTGGTTTAGCAGCTGTCCTTCACAAAATGTCTGCAAAGTCACTGTTGCAAAAGGAAGTAGCTGAGTATGTGACCATATGGTTGCAGTCTGTAAGAAGATATGAAGCACCTGTTATCTGTAGGAAGGATGAACTCAACGAGGGCTGCTATTTACTTAGAAAGGATTTGTTTTTGAGATAAGCATTTACCTTTGTAAATAATGAGCTAAGGAGAGTTACTAAGCCCCATGGACTGTCAACAACATGATGCATGAATTCTAGGCGTTTGCTTTTGGACAGAGAATGATCACTTGCAAGGGTAGGTGTCTGGAGATGTGCTCCTGGAGAAACAACTTTTTGACGTAGGAGCAGATGGATTCGGACATTATCACCTGGGCAAAACAGCAAATGTCCTCTCTAATAAGTATATGTTCTGCGCATTGTCCACAGAACAAAGGATTACATTTCACCTGTTAGATTCTGGGAATTTTCTCACTCAAAGAAAAGATGGGCAACCCAGTTACGCAATGGGTTTAGGGGAATTTGCAAGACCCAGTAATAAAGCATGACCTTTTATGTATTTATTATTTTTGCATTTGTTGCAGCACGCTGAACCCTCAGGTATCTAGGCGCTAGTTACATTAGGGAAAGGGAAAGGAGAAGGGGGTGTACAGGTAAAGGTAAACAGTAAAGGCAGGAGGCGTAGGTTCATGAAGTTCAGCAGTGATACAGTGTCTTGGCTCCGCACAGTTATATCCTTGTTTAATCATAGCATATGTGTTGCCATCCAGTTTTGGCCGATGTTGTAGACTGAGTTGATGGTTGCAGTGTCTTGGTGGTAAGAGCCTGAGAGGGGGAAGAT
Organism: Ambystoma mexicanum; assembly: GCA_002915635.3. NCBI lineage: Eukaryota > Metazoa > Chordata > Amphibia > Caudata > Ambystomatidae > Ambystoma > Ambystoma mexicanum. Next base: position 60,523 of record PGSH02000249.1, on the reverse strand, counting down.
AATTTGGGTGTCATCAGCGTAGTTCGTGTAGGAAATGCTGAGGAAATCCAGGTGATGGAAAAGGGATTTTGAATAAATCTTAAATAGAGTGAGGGAAAGGCAAGAACCTTGGGTGACACTGCAGGTAACTGACGTGGATGAGGAGGTATGATCGTCTATGAAGACCCGAGAGGATCTGTCTGCCAGGTAGGATGTGATCCAGTCAGTGGCTGCAGGCTAGAAGTTTGCTGTGGTGATGACATGATCGCAGAGCATCTGATAGTCGACAAGGTCAAATGCAGCTGATAGATCCAGCATGAGGAGCATGGCAGGTTTACCTGTGTCTTTGATGTCGTCTAGTTGATTTTTCAGATCGAACAGGGTGGTTTCTATGCCATACCTTGCGCAGAAGATTGATGGACGGGTGCCTAATATGTGGTTGGCTTGGTTACCAGACATTTGGTCGAAAAAAATTGGTCGACCAGACAAATGGTCGAACCAATTTGGTCGAAAACCAAATGGTCGAATTTTAAACATTTTTTATTTTCACTTTTTTTTTTTTTTTTTGGGGGGGGTCCCCCCCCCAACCCCCTTTTTTTCTAAAAAAAAACCTTTTTTTTAAAAACGAAAACCGAAAAATAAATATATAATAAAAAAAAAATTCGACCATTTGGTTTTTCGACCAAATTGCGTCGACCAAATGTCATTCGACCAGTTTTTATTCCACCAAATGACTGGACACCGTTGGCTTCAAGGTGTTGTTGTACCTGGATGTAGGCTGCACAGTCGAGGATCTTTAGGATGAAGGGCACTGTTATGATGGGACAATATTGGTATGGAGGGAGGGGCTGAAGGATGTTTTTATAGCAGCAGAGGATCCATGCTTCTTTCAGCGATGCTGGTACAGTTTTTTAGGAGAAGGAGACATTGATTATGTCTTTGATTAACTATGTGAGTGACTCTGCGCAGTCTTTGATGATGGGGGCCAGGCAAGTCTTGCCTTTGCAGTGAGGCTTTTGATTATATTGGGGGCTTCCGGTTTTGAGACAGGGTGAAAGTCAAATGGCGTGTAGGAGGAGGAGTGTGGTGCTGCCGGGTGTTAGGAGGGTGGTGGTTTCGCTCGGATGGCTTGTTGCTTGGAGCTGATTTTTTCCTGGAGTGTGAGGATTTTTCCTGTAAGGGCTTCTTGCACCTTGGTGCACCAGGTGCCGTCTACTGTGAGGGCAGTGGGAGGGGTGACTAGAGATTCGAGTTAGCATAAGATTGTGAAAAGTTTGTCAGAATTAGATTTTCTGCTTTCCATTCTTGTGTTGTAGCTGTTGGCTTTGGCGTTGTGTATGGCCTTTTTATAGTCTTTGGTGACTTAAGTGAATTGGTATTTGTTAGCTGAGGAAAGGTTTATCCTCCAAGTCATTTCTGCAGCAGGTTTAAAGGTGCGCAAAGCAAGGAGCTCAGGGGTGAACCAGGAGTTTTTCTTTAGAGCAGGTTTGGCTTTGCGCTGTTTGAGCGGGGTGAGTATGTCCACTACATGATCAAGTGTGGCGTTGTAGAGATCGACTAGGGCTACAGAATCATTGTTCTGTTGGTTAGGTCCTTGAGGTTTGAGAAAAGTGGTAGGGGGTGGTCCTTGGTTAGGTTCTTGGTGCAGCGGGCTAGGCCTTTGGGTTTCATTGGGTAGCAGGAGGAGGGCTGTTTGCCAATCGGGATGTCAAAGATGATGGTGTGGTGATCTGACCCTGGGCAGGTCGAGATGGTCGGGCAGGAGAGATCAGCGATCCAATAAAGGGTAGGGTCATGGATGTGGGTAGGGCCAGTGATTCACTGAAGGAAGCCAACGTGATCGAGAGTCATGGCTACACTTTTGGCGTGTGTGTCAGAGGGTTCATTGAGGCCCAAGTTGAGTTCACCTAGCATGAGGAGTTTGGAGCTTTGCTTTATGGAGGGATTGATGACTTGTAAAATCTATTCCTCAAAGGAGGCGAAGGGTGCCGGGGGTCGGTAAATGAGGTGGAGATTGATGGTGCAAGCTGGAGAGATGGAGAGCTTGGTGGCAAGTGATTTACAGTTAGGGATAGGGTTTGAGTTGATGGTTCTGATGGCGAGGGTGTTTTTGATGATGAGTGCTACTCCTTCATCTCTGTTGAGGATTCTGTCATTTCATAGGATGACATAGCCGGGTGGGATGGCAATGTATAATGCAGGGCCAGCGGTGGAATGGAGCCATGTCAAGGTCGTTAGAGGTCAGGTGGTCATACATCTCAGGTGCGTGAGCTGGGACTGACCTAGCGTTGATTAGGGCACAATTGAAAGGCATTTGAGAGGAGTGGTATTGGTAGGCGCGGTTAGGGCAGCGAGGGGAATTTATAGCTGGGCGATGTGGGTGGCGGGTTGGCCATGTGCGCATATGGAGTAGCTTGTTTCTGGTGTGGATGGGAGTGGGGCTGTGGATGGAGAGTGGTTAGGGGTCTGGAGGGTCTCTTGCTGCAGGTTTGGAGACGATGGTACCTGGTGGTGAGTGATAGAGGAAGGCTGGTGAAAGCAAAGGTGGTTGCCATGGTGTGTGCAAGCATTTCTGATCTGGATAGCGGAGCAGGAATAGCGTGCAATGCGAGTTCCACCTGATGAGGGCCGCCCCATTCAATTGAGCATTGTAAATTGGGCTTGGGTACAGGACAGAACACCATTTTGCAATGCCTTGTTTGCAGACGTAAATGAGGGTCTTAAGTTTACGGGGCAACACTACAGACTCCTGGTCCAGATATCAGTGACTTTAACAAAGTCAAATCGCAGGCCCTGCTTACTGCCTTGGGGGGTGAAGCACGGGGAAGAGCTCCCGCCCACCTCCTGTACATTCGCTCTCCATGTGCCTCTCCCCGTGTCCTAGTGGTATCCGGCCTTCCTTAATGCAATCTCCTATGGTCCCGCAGCCCACCTTGTACAGCTTCCGGCCGGCACCCCACCTCTAGCATTCACTTTGGGGAGTAGGATTAAGATTTCTTCCCCAGGGTCTCAACCACACAGTGGCGTAGCCTTCCTTAATCCGCTGCCGATCCTGCAAGTGTCAGATGTTGGAAAATGCAGGTGCAAAGGGGGGCTCCCAACTATGCAGTAACCTTCTCAGCTGTGGTCAAGCCCCAAGCTGAGGCATCAAGGGCCTGTCCTCCCCCAGATATCACAAGTAACACAGCATACCTCTATTGCAAACTGGAAGGACATTGGAAGTTGAAGTGCCCTAATCATGAGTAATTTGTCCTTCCGCTCTTCAATGTCCAAACGTGAGGCTATAAATGCAGCATGGTGCACACAGAAGGCACTAGTGGAGCTGTACCACTGCCTGGTGCCCGGTAGTCACTGGCCTTTACCACGCACAGATACACGATAGTAGGAGTGGATGCTACAAATCATGCAGGTGCCTTTTCATATTGGGGTGGTGAAAACTGTTAGAGCTGGTGCTGCAGTCTTTTCTCCTCAGGATGTCATCCTCATGAAAGGCAGCCAAGAAAGGTTGCAGAGCCAGAGACTCTGCTATTCACTATTAGTGCATGCCAGAAGGAAAAACCCCAGCTGGGTTGGGCAAGGAGATAGCAAGGCTGAGAGAAGCATCATGTGTGGCTGATAGGAGCAGTCTAACATTAGAGACATGATGCCGAGCTTCACATGTGTCCACTTTCACCTGCCAGTATGTGAATGCAAGGGCCCATTCACTTGTATGAGACACCAGCATGCCTCCCTGGGGGGCACAATCCCCTCAAATGCTGTATGCCCTTCACAGAGGGAGGCCCTGTGCATTGAGCGAGCTTACCCACACCAGTCAGACACGCACCTTCACTGCTTCTAGCATGGACCAGATCTCAGATAGGAAAGGGCAGTAGCAGCAGCTGCAGTAGCATCCACTCCTTGATGGGCCTGGATGGGGGCTCTTTGTGACCCCCGCTGGAACGTCGTTCCCTCTGGCTTGTATGGGGCTGAAGGAACCTCTGTGTTTCTGAGGTGTCCTGCCCAGGTTAGGATGCTTCAAGGCCTAAACTGTCATGGCCCGCCTCAAGGATGCTCCGTGGCAGCCTGGGACTGATCAGCTCTCCCACAGGTTGCCATCCCCTCCCCTGGGTAGTAAGGCCTGCTGAGCCGCACCACTGTTCCAGTGCCTCCAGGCACTTACCACGCTGTCATCAGCAGCCACCTCTGACGCAGACCTCTGACTTTGGGCCTCCAATGCAGCACAGCTGCAGGCAACGTAACAGGCATTGTAGACTCCTGCAGGGCAGGCCGCAAACCTCTCCTCTAGATAACTTCCCCGTCCAGGGCGGTGTCCAGCCCAAACTCAGGCGGGGGACTCCTGCAACCTTCAGGCAGGTGTGCTGTCAGAACTGGGCTGTATTTTCTCTATTCAACGTACATTTCCGGTCGCTTAGTGTTCGGGCCACATTGTGAAAGCTTTATGCTGTGCTGCGCCCCCTATGGTGCCTTTTATCCTTTTACCTGATAAATCATTTTATACTTTTATGCTTTTTATCCTGTTACCTGTCGTTTTTCCTGCAGGATGGATGGGTCTACAGATGTATAAAGGATGGGAGAATCTGTATGCTCTAGGAATGGTGGATTCTGGGAATTTGCTCAGGTACAAAGGCAACCTTTTCCTTGTAGGAAGGAGTGGGTCATAGATAAAGAACAAATCAAAAGTATGGGATTAGGGGATTCGTCCATGGACAAAAAACTTGCTTCCTGTAGAAAGCATGGGTAAGGGGGATCTGCATCAGGACATAGAACCAGTCATTAAAATGTGGAACCCTGCCAGCAAGGGGCAAATAAAGATAAATGATTGTTCTGTTGGAAGAATGGGTAAATTAGATTAGCAAAGAGATAGCGAGCCAGTTGGTGTGACCCTAGGATAATCAGGTAGAAAATTGTAGGAGCAATGGGTTTTGGGGATTCTCCAGAGACAGCAAAGTTGGTGACCTGCAGGAAGGATAGGTTCTGGGAATGCCAACAGTGATCAAGAACTTATGTGAAACAAGTTGGGAGATTGTTTGTAAGCTTAATCAATTACGATGAACTCCTGCAACACCCAATTCTACCAGCAATAGTGAAAGAGAGGGAACGTTCCCCTGCAATGTACCCTTAGCTTAGACATGATGAGCGAAGCCAAGCTCAAGACATATCTCTGCCATATGTGCCTGTGGATTATTGATCCACAATACAATGCAATTAAGAAATAAAAAACATATGGACTCAAAATGAATAAATTTGATTAAGGTAGGGAATTCCCTCTTTCACCCGTAGGAAGGATGGGTTCTGCCATTCACTCACGCAGGCATCTAAAACCTGGGAGCAACCACCTGCTTTGTGTCTTAGACCAAGGACATACAAAATGTCTCATGTAGTAAGCATTGGTTGTGTGGAGTCACCCACAACATGTCAACTGTAGCAAAGGTGGGTTGTATGGATTCACACAGATGGGTAAGCTGTTGGCTCTTTCATGCCTAGGGGAGGCATTGTGATGCACGCTCGGAACCCAGCCGCTCCCCCCTCCCCCCAAACGGTTTAGACTTTAGAAAATATACTAATACACGGGAGACGCACATGAGCAGGTACAAGAGTGGTTGGGGGAGTCATGTGGGTATAGGTGTATAGTACACGCAGGTCTATCGTAGGAGCTTTCATAGATTTAAGATAGACCAAAGATCAGTTTCATAGAGTGCCAGGTAGATTCACTGAATGCGCACATCACACATGGCATAACATCCCTGTTCAATGATGAGAAACATAGAGGTGACACCATATACAAAGGTAGGCCTGAGCTCTTACTGGCCATGTTGAGAACACAGAACAACAAGAGCTTCTACTTGAATATTTCCCCCCACCCCAGGTGAGATAGGGAACACACATACACACACAAATATATCTTGTTAATTTTATGAAACTAGGAAGGAATGCGAACGGCCTAACATGAGAAGGGCTGCGGCCAGCTGCAAATGACAAACCCAGGGGAGCCAGGGCAGAGGTCCTGAGCTTTCATAACGCCCATTGCGACTTAAGACACTAGCACCCCCCCAGGATAACAGCCATTTTATTTGAACTACCAGATGCTTGTGAGCAAACTCTCTAAATCCTTCATTAATTACATTGATTAGTGGGTCCTGTAGGAAACTCAAGACCACCACTCGGGAGGAGCAGTTCATAAGGGGGGAGTAGAGAATACTGGAGAGCAAAGGGTGATGCCAACTGTTATAAGACTGCAACAGGGAGGCGTGGTGGGGGGGCCCTGTGTGTCTGGGATTAAAAGAAAGTTGCTTTATTCTCAAGGACCAGGCTGACCTTAAAGTTATCCAGTTATCCACTGAGCTTGTGTTGACGGGCATGTGCACATCACAGGATTAAGCCTAAGGGCAGTGATTCTAGCAAATAAACCAATCATCTAACAGCAGCCAAATGTGAAAAGATTGCCACCCACGTGTGAAGAATTTGGAGTCTCAGAGGATGTGCCAATGAGGGTTCATATGTAATAAATACTATGTATATAGGCGGCAGCCAATGAGGGTGAGGGATGAACTCTGTATATCATGTGCGTCACAGATGATGCTTTTGGCAGTTATGACGTGCTGTTTGTTTTGAAGAAGAGAGAGAGCTCTACGGCAGTGGACATATAATACCCTGTCACCATTCCCTTTTTGTATACAAAATAAAGCTCGTGTTCTTCTCACAAAAGGGTGCACCAATCATTTTTCCTTAGAGGATTGTCATTTACTATCTGGTTGTTGGAGGTTTACCATACAAAATGTGTAACCCTAACGTGATCCCAGACTTCCCCGTGAGGATGGAGGATTACTCGCTGCACATCCAGTGGGGCCATGACACCTGTAGAGACCAGTCCCCTGGAGAGGTTTACAGGAAGTGTGTTATCAGAATTCCTGTCTGTTCTTTGGAGCGGGGCACGGTCCCCGGATTGTGCAGGCTGTTGATGGGACCTCATGACAGAGAACTTCTGGAGAGCACGCAGATTTAAGTGCACCTCTTTGCTGAGAAAAACAAATGGGGTATAGAAGGGGTGTGTGAGTTTCTGCAGAAGTAGAGAGTGGTGTGAGTGTAGAGTGTAGAGAATGGATGGAGAATGTGGAAGATTATATAGAAGACTGTGGTGTAACGGGACCCTTCCTATTGCTAGGGAAGAAGACAGTGCTGTGCAACAAAGGAAAGTGTACAGATAGAGGCTCCGTATATTTAGTGGGCCTGGGATGCCCAGTATAAGGTGGGCGTAAGAACGAGAAGCAGTTATGGAAGGGGCCCCTTGTGTACCTGGATCACCCCACCTGATAAGCAAGAGGTGTGGGAACAGAAAAGTAGTTGTTATTGTGATCGGATTGTTGCTTGCTTTATGCGATTGTGTCTTTGGTTGTTTTATTGTGATGAGGCCGAGGGAAGTCCTGAATTTGTTGTGTGAAAGGGGGTTAGTGGGTGATGTGAGGACACACTAGAGAGGAGTGTAGGGAGGTTGTGAGTGTGGGGAAGGGTGGGATATTGATAGCGGGGGCAAGAGGGGCAATGGGTGAGTATAGCCCCGCTAGTTCGGGGTGTAGTTAATTGGAATATTGCATAAAATGGGTAGCGGGCGGCTGCGATGGAACCGGAAATCTCATTGAGTATATATGTAAAGCTCCTCCTTTGTGCAAAGAAAATATTCTTAAATATCATAAAGAATGGCTAACAGAGACCAGAGGGGGGATGTATAAGCCATGGCTGGAAAAGTGAACAAATAAAGATATTTTGAGCCATATGTGTATGTTTTTAGCAGCCGAATATAGAGGAAAAAAGCTGAAAAACAGAAAGGAAGTGTTAGAGTTGTGGAAATATGTGGAAGACTTGGAAGATGTTCCTATTGATCCCCCTAAGTTGGTGAATGAGCCGCCCACTATCTGTGTCACGACCACTACCACGCCCATGCCCCGATTGCTCCAGTACTTTACGCCCCAGTGTCCCCCACAGAAGCAGCCCAGTCCCCTTTGCTCTGGTGTTACCCCATATGTGCTGCACCCGGATACACAAATCCTACTTATGTCCCCTTGCCCACTACCATTCTCCCGCCCCCCACATCGGCTCAGTATCAGAACCTTCCCAATCCCACGGTGTCCGCAGCTGCGAGAGCTATAGCACAAGTAGAAACAGATAGGAAGCCACAGAAGATGCTGACAGAAGCACTGAAAAAGTCAGAGGAAAAAAAGCAAGGTTGGAGTTGGATAGGAGAGACGGACAGTGGCCGCCTGTTGGACTGACAAATGGAATGCGGGAGAGATTTTGTTAAGAATTGATAGTACCCCAATTAAGGATGTTCATATTGAGAGAGAGAAAGAGAGAGAGGAGGGAAGGAGAAGGCAAGCGGACAGTTTGGATTATGGGACAGTACGGTCCGCTGATGACTATGACTGCACATGCACAGGGGACAAGCAGTGGGATATGGTAGACGAGTTGGAAGATGAAGATGTGCCACCCGCAATTTCACAATGGGTTGAGAGTTTGTGGGGACCTAGATTAAGAAATAGGTATGGCCGTATGGCAGTGGCGTAAAAATCACTGGCAGGGAAGAAGAAAGTGACCAAGACAGTGGGGGCGCAGTTCCCACTATTGCATAAGGGACTGGGGAGGGCCAGTACATACCGTGGGACCACATGAACAAAAATAATCGAATAAAGGCACTCACATCTTTCACCGCTGGAGCAGGTTAGTGGATATATGCCTCTGAGAAGCAGACAGTCGTAACTATTTTAGCATTGAGAGATCTGAAGAGTTTGTTCATCGCAATATTGGAGGATCAGGAAGATCACATCTGGGGTAAAGGCAGGGTACCTGGGAGCAGGGTCAGACTGCGCCATAAAATTGTCTCCGGCAGCAATGAAAAAGTAGCCCACAGTTGGGAAAGGTTATTCATTCCTTTTGTGACACTATTTGAATAGTAACCAAGAGGGAGTTGTTTGATAAAGTGTGATGCAAATTGTGCCTTTTAAAGAATATTCATTCAGCAACACTGGTCAAATCTACTAGCCACAGTGTGAAAACTCATCAGACTGGGCCAAATTGGCCATAAAAGTGGCCCACTTTGACCAGAAAATTGGCCCACACCAGAATTTTGTTTGTTTTGGTTTGGCCACAGGCCTATTTCACTATAGGCCAGTCCAAGCCTGCCCGGGAGTGAAGTTAGGGGATGATAGCCATGATGGAGCACATTTGAATAACATTAGGCCACAAGTGTGGGTTGTGCTGAGGCGTACATATCCAGATACGCCAGACCTGCAGCAGATAATGCGGGATGATGAAGACCCTGCTCAGTACATTTAGCAAATTCATTCTTTTGTTTTGTAGTGAAAAGGGGACTCCTGAAGGAAGTACTGAAGACTCTTAACAAGATAGTGGTGATCGAAGCTAAGGGGTGGGCGAAATACATTCTATAATTGTACACCATTGTAAACGGTCAAAAGAAAAAGAGAAAGAAATGGCTCACATGGCAGAAATAGAGGAAGCAAAATTGGTGCAGAAGAAGTTAGCAAAGGTTGCATTGGAAGGAGTAATGGCAGTGCAGACAGAAAGTCAGGCAGAGCCCCGAGTGATCTAGGCTGACGTTTGAGCAGCACCTTGGTGGGGAGGTTATTACGATTGGACCAGTGGGTCCTCGCACAGTACCAAGGAGGGTTTCCATGGAGGTATCAGTGAGGAAAAGGGGTGTTTTCAGTAGCCCAGGGCGGACAAGGAGGATTTGGAGGAATGGGGCCATGGGGAGGAGGAGCAGGACAGTGTTGGATGTGGCATGGATGGGTCATTTTTCAAGTGAATGCAGACGTAGACAAGCAATTGCATACCCGCTGCAGCAGATATATCCAGACCCTCAGGGAGGGCCTGCCCGTACCCCAATCCTTATGTACAAGTACCACCAGCAGTCCCATACAGTGCACTATTGCCCACAGCCGTGCCTGCTTCCCCACAGTCATTTCCGCAGCTGCCAGCCCCAGGTTCTGGTGGTGTAGTTAGTGGATGATTCAGGATTTGAGTCCTCTTAATCATATAATACAGGCAGAGTTTCCTGTGGTTCCTAACCCTGCCACCTGGCCAATGAATTGAGGGTTCATATGTAATCAGTAGTATGTATATAGGCAGTGGTGGAAATGAAAACAATTTAAAGGGGAATCCCACAAGGGCTGGAACAGTGGAGTTTGGGATAGGGGGTGGAGCTTGGAGGAGGGGGCAGAATTCTATGGAGACAGAGTTCAGAGGGGGCAAAGCTGGCCGTTGAACCCCACTCAAAGGAAATAATAGTTTAAAAATGGTGCAATTTCTTTCATACTGCTTATTTCCAATATCTACACTGGCAAAATATAAAAGGTGCTCACCTTTTAAACCCCACAATCTATAGTGCAATATTCACTGGAAAACAAAATATCCAAATATGGGTCATGTGCTTTGATGACAATTTTATGTGGTCTTGTCAGGTTAGAATTGGTGTCATCTGCTGCTTTGCTGAGGACATTCTGACAGGTCCTAGTAGCACGCTCACACTCACTGTTGATGTCAAACTCACTGTTATGCCCTGATTCTTTTCACTGTTGTCCCATGATTCAACCAAGCAACCAACATAATGACATAACACTTCCTCCATCCCTCTTATGATTTCCCCTTCCCCTTCTCTTATCCCATCTTCCCTCACGCACCCCACACATGGGCGCTAAGATGAGAAATTATCGCACTATGTGAGGCATATAATCAGCAACCAACATAACATCATGTTGCCTCTTTGAGTTTCCTGTTCCCTTCCTCCATTCTATTGGTGCCTCACTCCTCTTCCCTTGCCCAGTACTTTAAAATAGGCCTTAACATGGTGTAAGCCAGCCATCGTGTATCAGCCAGAATAACATAACATTATGCTCTGTTCTGTCTCATTAGGTCAATTATCTGTGAACTAAACTCTGTACAGCCAGACCTAAGAAGGGCGAATACCAAACATTAAATATTTACAGAGGTCACCAGGGATACCCCTATCTCAGTGATTTCCAGAAAAAACTGAATGAGTGCTGATGGGTTACTCCAGAGTTCAGGATTCCATCTTGTGTCGCCCGCCCCCCAAACGCCACAGTGTGGGAGGCGAGTGATTGTGGCCAATATTAAGCTGACAGCACACACGATTCATACACCCTTAGGAATAGGGTAACAGCCAGGTGGAGGCTCAATACCGTGTTCACACTTTGTCCAGCATAAGGAAATGCACTTTAATTGCCTGACACAGAGCCCACAGAAGGATCCATTCTGTGAATGTGTCATCGCCTTCAGTCTTTTATCTGGAGTTTGAACAACCGAGTGTCACTGAGAAATGTTAAGTGATAAAGGGATTAACTCAGAGGGTGGTCAGGCTGTAGATGCTTCAAGTAGGAGCATGCAGGGTTTCTATTGTTTCTCGCTTGCCTGGGCAGCTTTGGGCTCTCGGGCGATCTCCCAGAAGCGTAGGGCATTAGCAGCCCACTGCCTGTCGGTCGGGTGTCCAACTGCACCCTGCTCAAACGACTGTCTGTACTAGGTCAACATGCCCTGCCGGGCCACACACAGAATACAAGAACAGCAGGGGGCTCAGTTGACATGAACAAACACACTCAGCCACTGAGCCCCCTCTTGTTCTCGTATTGTGTATGGCCCGGCGCAAGTCTTAAATAGGCACGGTGAAACTTTTCTCCCTGTCCCCTGGTTCACTAATTTACAGTCAATTAGTGAACTGAGGGACATTAAGAAAAGTGTTTTTGGTACACCCCCATTCCCCTCGGGGGGGGAGGGGATGGGGGTGTGCCGGAAAATCTCACAAGGGCATTTTGTGGATTGTTTTCCAGGGCTGGGGCAAGCCGAATCCCGAGATCCGGCTAGAGATCTGATGCCGGATCTCGGATCCGGCAAGAGCCAGCCCATTGGCCAGCACTGTATATAGGCCAATAGGCCAATAAGTGTGGGGGATGAACACTGTATATTGTGTGCGTCACTGATGATGATTTTGGAAGTTATAACATGCTGTTTGTTTTGAAGAAAGAGAGAGAGTTCTGCGGCTGTAGATTTATAATACTGTGTCGCAATTCCCTTTTTGTATACAAAATAAAGCTCTTGTTCTGCTCACAAAAGTGTGCACCGAGCATTTTTCCTTAGAGGATTATCATTCACTATCTGGTTGTTGCAGGTTTACCCTACAGAGGGGATAGAGGCATTGTTTTTCTGGAAGCCAAATCACTAAGAAATATAAGGTTTACAAAATATAGGGCCTCATTACGACCCTGGCGGAATGGGTTTAACGGCGCCGGTAGAGCTGTCAGCGCCGTTAAACCCATTCTGCCCTATTATGAGGTTCCCTCGCGGGACCCGCTCTGGACGTCTGGTCAGATCCGACGTCCTTTGCAGGTCCCGCGAGGGGACCAGCATGCTAACAACGAGCCCATCATTAACGGGACCGTTGTTAGCATCATCCCCATTCCCTTTTCAGCCCTATGGGGCTCAAATGGGAATGGGGATTAATTTTTACCAGGTCCATGGAATGGGGAAAATTAATTACCGGCGGCAGCCGTGCCCTTAATAAGGGCACGGCTACCGCCAGGGTCCTAATAAGGCCCATACTGTGTTAAACAATCACAACCCTGTATTTTAGAGCATATGTTAATTTATTACTAATGCAGGATGTCCATGGAGGCAGGAGGCCTCATTACGAGGAACGCGGTAGAGGGTTAACAGCGCCGGTAGAGCTGCCGGCGCCGTTAACCCTCTACCGCCCCATTACGAGGTCTGCTCGCAGGTCCCGCTAAGGACGTCTGGTAAAACCAGGCGTCTTTAGCAGGACCCGCTAGCAGACCAGGATGCTAACAACAGGCCCGTCATTATCGGGCCCATTGTTAGCATCCTCCACATTCCCATTGAGCCCTATGAAGGCTCAAATGGGAATGGGGATGTATCGGGTCCGGGTTCCTGGAATGGGGGAATACCGGGCCCTGCAAGGTCGGAATGGCCCGGTATTTCCCCAACCCGGTACCCGGTAAAATCAGCATGGCTACCTCCATACTCAGAATGACGCCCAGGGGCTTTTAATTGGGGCATACAGGCTCATTTATTTGACTAAAATAAGGAGCTGTACAGCCCAAAACAGTATAAACTGCAATTTATATTCCCAATTCATATCACAGTGTTATCTAATCGATTTCCTATCATTTCTATACATATATAGTTTTCTAATTGCCTCCTTTTGTCAGGCACTATGTGAAACATTTTCCGTAAGCATCAAACACCATGTTCAGCATATGTGTTATTAACAAATACTGCCAAGTACCTCTGAATCAAAGATGTTTTGGGATTTGAACTCTGATGTGTAGTTTCTCACTTTATAGCTTCAATAAATACGGCATTTGTGTCTGTTCTTTCAACTGGACCTGTCGATAAGAGAATCATTTGTGAACAGATGACCGCGCACGCCACTAATAAAAAGACTTGCACAAGGCAACATTTGAGTACCTTCTCAGAGGAGGCTGTTTGCGGTCTGAATTTTTTGCAACCACAGAATTAGTTATTTGTGATAAAAAAAGGTCTTACATACAGTTGGCGGTAGTGGTAAAACCATTGCTGCCTGTTTTAAAACTACTCATGAATTTGGTTTTGCTTGCTAGAGGCAAGAGAAAACATCCGCTTGTGAGTGGCGGTATTACCTCCACTCACAATGGCGGTGGGTGTGGGATTACTCCTCTGGGATTTCGGAATGGGAGTTACAAATACATATACCCGTTATCTGGCTGTGAATTACCAATGCCATTGACAGTAACTCAGTTTGGCGACATTAGCACTGCTTAAACTGTCAAACTTCTAAGGGGAGCCAGAGTAGAGTTCTCAATGCTCTACATGTTTAAGCTTCTAACAGAACATAGTAAAATCAACGTAGGTTGTTTACCAGCTTCACATCATCCTTCAAAATCACGCAAACAGACTTCTTCTAACCAAAAGATTGTATGCAATAAGGGATTTTCTGGAAGCCTTTCCTATCATACAGTAGGCGACTGCAAAAGCAGAAAGATCAAGTGGTTCTGTTTAAATGTGATGCTAATTTAGGTCCTATTCTCCACTCTATGGAGAACTCCTGGTAACACAATGAGTGGTTGAGCAACAAGGTGTCAATGTATTCTATGGGAATTCTTCTTCTGGTTTGCATCTCATGTAATTGGATCAGTGAATGCCCACATGCATGCCAAAACCTTTCTGAAGCAGCCTTTTAGAGGGCCCACACAACAGGGCTTCCTCATGCCCATGTCTCCCTTCCACACCACTGCCCCCATGGAACACCTTTTCTGATGTTGAATAATGTATCGAATACTGGATTGGGGTTACACAAATGGTTTGCCAGTGGTGGGTGGGGGGGAACTGCACGAGGGCTGGAGTGGCTGAGGATCTACCCGGAAAGACTGCATAATGAAATTGGTGGTGCTTCCAACACAATTGTCAGAATTGTCTGATCCGCGTGCTTTGCCCTCATGCCTCGCCTATATGTGATGACTCCACTGGTATGGGTTGGCACTGCTGGCAGAGCCCATACTTGAAAGAACTGTCGGATGTAGGAGAACAATTCAGAAACAGAAAACCTTTTTCTGTGTCTTTCTCCTGCATCAGCCTTGACAGGATTGATGGGGTTAATGGCTTACTTCTGTTCATAACTTCTATCTACCTCCTACGACAAAACACTATCATACTATTTATTAGGTGCTTACATTCCTCTGGCTCCATGAAAATCACACCAAGGCAATTCAGAAAAGAAAGAACCAACGTCACTAGTCATGCACTGGCAAGCGCTACCCTATGGAATGATCTTCCCCTTCTGAGGAAAACCAACTGATGTTCAGGAACCTCCTAAAGACCTGGTGTTCAAACAAATCTTTAACTGTTAAGGTGGCTTTTCTCCTTGTTGAAAGCTACAGTAATTCATGGCTGTGTAGTTGTAACAGACAGAGCAGCGCCACGGCCATAGGGATATGATGCGTTAGAGCCTCTTGTGAGCATGATTGCTTGCCAGGAACCAGAAAGCCCATGAGGCTGGTCGTCCATGACATTGCTCTCTGCCAGCAACAATGATATGCACAGTCATATGTGACAT
Organism: Ambystoma mexicanum; assembly: GCA_002915635.3. Classification (NCBI taxonomy): domain Eukaryota; kingdom Metazoa; phylum Chordata; class Amphibia; order Caudata; family Ambystomatidae; genus Ambystoma; species Ambystoma mexicanum. The sequence continues at coordinate 45,411 of PGSH02000249.1, read as the reverse complement.
GTCACATGAGGGCACGATATTCTTGCCTGAGACCAAGAACACGAGGCCAGTCACCAGACTGTTTTTCATTTCGTATGATGGAGTAATCTGCTCTAGGCGGAGATTGTGTCATGTGGATAGGCCAACACCGACTCGGTCACAGAGGTTATTAATGTAACTGACTAAATGTATCTTGTTTTTTTCTGTATGAACCTCATTGTGTGAAACCCCATACAACTCCAGTGAAATCGGTGCTTGGGGACACAGTTTAGGGAAAGGGTACTCTGCCGGTTTCTCTGTTCATTTCTGTACAGAAATAAACCTGACCTCCTGCATCTGGCCTGGGTGCTGCACTTGAACCTGCACTTGAACAACCTGAAAATCAATCCAGGAAAGACAGAAATCATGTTCATATCCAAAGACCAAGAGAACGAAATCACCATCCCGTGGCCAACGGAAATGGGAACTGCACCATCACCATCTGAGGTAGTAAAAAAATCTGGGAGTCCTGATGGACAACACTCTAATCTTAGAACCACAAGCAAATGCAACAGTCAAGAAATGTTTTTTCCTCCTCCACATGGCAAGAAGAATCCTACCTTTCCTCTCCTTCACCCACAAAACACTCACTATCGTCACCCTCAACATGTCAAGTATCGACTATGCAAACAGCCTCTATCTCGGAATTTCAGTACACCTCCTGAAGAAACTACAACAGATCCAAAATGCAGCAGCCAGACTACTCCTCAAACTATGAAGAAGAGAACACATCACCCCTGCCCTAAAAACACTACACTGGCTCCCAGTAAAACATTGCATCACCTTCAAAACAATGTGCATAACGCACAGGGCAATCAGTGGACAGGGAGCAGAATTCCTACAAAAGAAAATAACAATCTACAAGCCAACAAGACCCCTCAGGTCAAGCAATGAAATCCGCCTGGAACCTAAACCATACCTCAAGAAGAAACTGGGAGGCACCTCCTTCTACCACTTAGCCGCAAAAACCTGGAACAACATCCCAAAAGACATAAGAAACACCAAAAATCACCTAAAATGTAGGAAATTACTAAAAACCTGGCTCTTCAACACCACAAACTCAAACTGAAAACCGAATCGGAAAGGAAAATGATGAATGAACTGAACTCGGACAACCCCCAGTACAGACTGTGGACATCTCCCTATGTGAAGAAGCTCCCACGGCACCTGGACAAAGGACGCCGGTTAGAGGGGAACACAGGCGACACCCAAACTGAGATGGAATCAACTTCCCACCCAACAACTACACTCGTCCGTAAGTTGCCACAGTACAGTGGAATTAGCGGGATATTAGCTATCACCACAATATATGAGCTGTGGACATGGGCAGGTGCGCTAGCCGTATGAGTGGGAAGGGAAGACTGGGGGGGCAGATGTGAAAGGGGCCTCGAAGGCCGGACGGACCAAGATCTAGACAGAGGTGCAGGGGCGCTCCCGAACCCCACCTGGGGAAATTACAGAAGCCCAGAGCCTCAATTCAGGATAAAGATGCCAACTAACCAATTGCACTAACAATGTGTCATGATGCCTACCCCCGGGGACCCAGACCACGTCCAGCAACCCCGGAAGCAGGCATCAAGTTATCCTAAGCAAGCCCAACAACCCCTGCTAGGGGCTATTTGGGTCCAGTCCTGGCGCCTATGGAGTCAGGTTCATATGGAGAGTCAGTCCTGGCGCCATAGGCGCCAGGCTCATAGATTAAAACTCAACTGATGCAGACCATGCTGCAAACGTACCTGATGCAGACCATGCTGCAAGAGCTCCAAGCCAAAAGAGGCTTGGAAGGGACTACTTTACTTAGGGACTATTTTTTACTCGGGCGGGGCTGGGGAGGAATGCTCACCTGGGACTACTTTGGAGGTTATTTAAACCACGCCGAAGAGCAGCACACGCTTTGCGTTATTCTGCATCCAGCAGCGTAACGCTCACCATGCCTGCAAGTCTGCATCCAGCCTTCTGCCACGCCCGCCTCGAGTTTGGAGCTCCTAGAAAAAGGGAGAAAGAAGGAGAAAAGGTTAGAACAAGAGCAATACCTTTAATCCTTACCTGAATTCCCGATCCATCGCGCCTTCGAGCTGGAAGAAAGAAGTTATTTTATGCGTGTCGCCTCACCTGCTGCAGCGCCGCGCTGAACTCACCGGCCTTCGCAGCATCTTCACATTCCACCGCATCCTCCTGTATGTTCCCGCCGCACTCCGGCACCTAAGGAGAAGACAAGAACAGCAAGGTGAGCCAAGGGAATACACAGAGGAATATTAGTTACCCTCCCATAGACTTACCTGATTTTACCACCAGGGGTACTATTCCTCTTCACGGGTCGGCGCAGCTTCCACTGCATCTTCGCCGAACCCCGGCCCCTAAGGGGAAACAAAAGGACAGCAAGGTGAAACAAAGGGACAAACAAGGGGAACCCTCCTCACCACAATAGACTTACTTGATTTTACTGCCGGAGGTATTATTCCCCAAGACTTCATACTTTCTCTCAGCGCCTGAATAAGGGAGAAAGCAACAGGTTACATATTGACATTATTTTATCGAACTGTGTTGGAAAATACAAATCCTTACCAGAATACTACCGGTTGCCACGAGGAACTCTTCATTAGGATCAAGCTGCAACCTGCAAGGAATCGGACAAGAGTGAAAGTCAGGCATTTGAACTCTTACGAACTTTATACTTACGGCGTCTTGCCGGGAATCTCGGAGTCAATATTGTTCTGGAACTCACCAATTCCTTCGAGCCAGTGAAGCAACTGGCTATCAACGTTCCCCTGCGCTCAATGCAGGATGGAGAGCTCATCTTTTCAAACCATCAGGTGAGACTATAAGAGGGGACATCAAAGGTGATCTGTGGGGGAATTTACGCTCAACTCCACAGGTGGTTAATTCCCTTTCTCCATTTGCAGAAGTATATTCCTACGGGCCAAGCAAACGAAGCTAGGTGGGCCAGTCCAGTCCGTCATCTCGGCCCTACGCATCACATTGGTGGAGACCGCAGCTGTCCAGTTCCGATCGACGCCTCTGTGGGAGCCAGGTGAGCGTAACACAATGTTCCCCTCTGCATACACCTCTCAAACTCCAAACGAAACAGAACCACGAACCTACAGCAGAACAAACCTCAAAAAACTTCACTACATTGCAACAACAAAACAAAAAGCACACATAGACTCGCACAACAGTACACAATAACTACTGGCCGTAAAACACCCCAGGCCCAGCCAACGGACCCATCGGGCTGAGGCCGCCAACAGCACATCACTGCTCTCTTGCACTTCTCCAACTACTTCCCACTAACCACCCTTGCCCTCCTCTTTCAGAGCCACCAGAGCACCAGGGGAACACTCCGGTGGTGATAGTGCACGGTACAAATGTCCTTTAACATTAACATTAACTTGTTTGGTGGGTTTCTACAGTCGGTGACGTCACGTCTTGGATTTCATCATGCCCAGCTGAGATGGGATCACGAGTAGTGGATGTCACATTTCAAACTGCTGTGTGCACTGGATAGGTTGGTGTCTCTTTTTGTTTTGCTTGAAAGCTGCTTTATTTAATTTGAAGGGCAGTAGGGCAGACCCAGTGTGGAAAAACTTGGGGAAAATGAAGTGGGAAGGGAACAGAATCATAAAGCAGAGTAATAATAAAGAAAAGGGAAAAATAATAGTAGGGATTGTGAAGCTAACAGGGAGCTGGGGGCAGAGTCAAATGTAGGCAGAAAGAAAATTCAGGAGGCCGCAGGAAAATATTCAGGGGACACAGAAGGCCACAAACATGAATTATGAGAGATGGATGTGCTTTATGACAGAGGTGTATGTGTATGTGTTTAAATTGAGAAACTGTATGAAGGCGAAGCCACTCTGTAAAATGTCTGTTCAGAATCTTTAAAGGAAAAGTGTTAGGGAGAATCCTGGGCAGTTCCCTTAGGGAGCACTACACAAGATTAAGACTACAGGTGAGAGCAATAAATCCCCTTTGGTATCAGTCTGCACCACAAAGATTTAGTTGGTAGCTGTGGCTGAGCAGTCAGACTTATCTCAAGAGGGAGATGAGCAGTATTCAGGGTTTACACAATAGGTCTACAGTACTATGGCACAAGGAAACACTGACCAAAGCTTTGTATTAAAAAAGTAGTTATATATTTATTTTATACACTTCTAATAAAACACATGTATCACAGTCATCAAGCAAGTTAAATTAAGTCAAAGGAAAAATATACACACTCCCAAGTTAAATTGTAGACCAAGTGAACCAGAGTGAAAACTGAGCAAAACGGCACAGTGAAAACCACACACAAGGGATGCTCTATCAATTTCTCACAAGGGAGGGAAAGCACAAGTCATTGAGAAATACCTTCTTACACACCCTAGCAACACTTCCCATATGTTTGTGAACCCGTTTAGGCGAGACAGTGCATCAGTATAGGCAATACTTAAATGAAAACTGAGCAAAATGGCATTTCACAAGCTTTAAAAATGGGAAGGAAAGGGTAGTTATAAGAAATGGGTGCACCACACAGTTCTAGATGAAAATCAATCTAAGGAAGGCAGGTCTAACAAATGTACCCAGAGTCAGTAGGCCTGTGCCAAAGTCAGTTGGTACACGGCAAGGGCCCAGGAGCAAAATGTTCTTGTAGCTGCAGTCAAGTCTTTGATAAACGAGTTGGAAAAGGCGGATGCAGAAGTTTGAAAGACAATGTTAAGCGAGAGGGGCGGCCGACCCAACAGGTAGGTAAAGGATTTAAAACAGCTTTAGTGCTACCGTGAAGAAAGGGCGGCCTGGCGGAACAATGTACCTTCAAATGAAGAAGTGGCTCCTGTGGTGGCAGTTGTTCCTGGTAGTTCCTGCAGTTCGGGAGATCCAGCGGAGGAAGAGAGGATCTCGTCGTGGAGGAAGGTTTGAGTTACTGCACTACCCAGGGATGAAACCAGCCGCGGTGCTGCCCGACGAATATAAGGTACACTCCTTCAAATCGTGGTCCGGGTGGACTGGTGCCTGGCTATCCGGCCTCCGAGTACAGGCTACGGGTAATTCGACCGAGGCAGGTCCGGGAAGGCGATTGGCAAACTGGTTGGCCCCACCAGCTCACAGGAAGAAGGCTCTTGCAGGTGAAGATCTTCTCCCGTCGTGTGGAGAAAAGTGGTGAGATGCTGCAGCAGGGCTTCACCGGTGGTTCAGTCGTTGCAGATATCTTTGGCTTCTCTCCTCTTTGGCTTCTTAGTTCCAGTGGCAACGTCTTGCTCTTCCAGTCCTCAGGACCCTGCTTTTATGCAAAAAGATCCCCATTCATACAGCCTAGCTGTCACTCACACAGTGGAGTGGTCATCTTGGCGGGAAACCCTCCAGCCTATCAGGATAGAGTGCGACATGGGTTGCTGAGGCAACCCTGTCCAGGGGTCCTACTCACCCTCCCACACAATGGACCCACCCCAGACTCAGTGGCGCCGAAAGGAGGGCTTCTCAGTAGAAGCCCGCCAAAAGGACGAACAAAGGATCCCCGACCTGGGTTAGGAGTAGGAGGTAGAGAAAGACACAAGAAAGAAGTTATATTAAAGTTCTGGCAATAAAACCCTACCGGAGTAAAGTTAATATTAAAATACACCAGCGGTATGTAAGAGGCTGTCAGAAAAAGTAGTAGCCTCGAACAATGGCAAAATCCCATAGGGAAATATTTGCGGTGGAATATTTATGGTAGTAACCACTGCCACCAGCCAGAAACTTTTGAGAGAGGGAATGTACGGTACCCTCTCAAAAATGAACATAAGGGAAAAACTATTAACCCTTTTCAGTACCTCCATAGTAAGATGGGTTTGTACTGGTTTTGTTCACAGAGATTGACTAGTAAAGTCAATTGTGACTTTACATGCCCTGGGCGACAGTAGTCAGTCCCAGGCTATGAAGTCTATGTTTGGGGGCCGCTACGACACCCCTGTGTCACTGCACAGAGGGTGCTGTGTAACACGTGTGAATAAAGATGTTTCCTATGGCGGTGAGAGAAACTCCATAGGCATTAAACACAAAAATAGCCTAGAACACACATAGCAAAAATGCCTAAGAGTGGGATAAAGTGTCTCACTCTTAGCATGTAAAAAGAAACAAACCCTTCAAATCCAGCAAAGCTGCTGGGGGACTCTATAGGTAAGGGAAATTAGCCATAGAATGAGAATTCTCCCTAACACTCGCCCCCCCCCCACCCCAGATTAAGGGACAGGAGGATCTAATCCACTCCTGGATGAGTCTCTTACCTCTAGTCGGTTATAAACATCCTAGAGAGACCATCAGCATTTTGGTGGTGACATCCTGACCTGTGCTCAATGGTAAAATCAAACCCTTGGAGGCAGAATGACCATCTTAGCAGTTTTGGGTTCTCCCCTTTCATTTGCATTAATCATCTCAAGGGTTGGTGGTCTGTTTGAATGATGAAAGTAGATCCATACAAGTATGGTCTAAACTTCTTCAAAGCCCACACAATGGCAAAGCATTCTCTCTCAATAGTTGCCCACCTTGTTTCAGGTTCCTTCAGTTTCCTACTGATGAAGCAAATGGGGTGTTCCCTGCCTTTCACATCCAGTTAACTGAGTACTGCACCTAAAACTATATTGGAAGCATCTGTTTGTACAATGAAGGGTTGTTGGTAGTCAGGAGCTCTGAGAACTGGAGCTTGACGAAGGGCTTTCTTCAGGCTTTCAAAGGCCTGATTGCACTCCTCATTCTATTTGATCTTTTTAGGGAATTTAGGAGAAGAGATTACATTCAGTGGAGAATCTATGGATCCATAGTTCTCAATGAAATTCCTGTAATACCCAGTGAGGCCTAGGTAGGCTCTCACCTGGGTTTGAGTAGAAGGGGTTGTCCAATTTTGCATAGCTTCAATCTTGCTGAGCAAAGGCCTTATTTCACCACCTCCTACCTCAAGCCCAAGGTAGACCACTTTACCCTGACCAATTTGGCATTTACTTGCCTTTATGGTCAGATGGGCCTGCTCAGGAGCCTGCAAAACAAACCCTAGGTGGTCAACATGTTCTTTCCAAGTAGGGCTGAACACTGCAATGTCATCCAAGTATGCCATGCAGAAGTCCTCCATCCCATTCAGAACCTGATTAACCATCCTTTGGAATGTAGCAGGTGCATTCTTTAATCCAAAAGGCATAACCTTAAACTGGTATAAGCCAACTGGGGTGGAGAATGCAGTTTTATCCTTGGCATGATCAATCAGGGCTATTTGCCAATAGCCTGACGTGAGATCAAATGTGCTGAGGAATTTGGCTGAGCCAAGTCTATCCACCAGTACATCTGTCCTTGGCAAAGGATGGGCATCAGTCTTAGTCACTGCATTTAGAGCTCTATAGTCCACACAGAATGTCAACTCCTTGGATCCTGCCTTTGGTACTAACACAACTGGGCTAGATCATGGACTAGTAAAGGGATCTATTACCCCGAGATCAAGCATCTTGTTGACCTCTCCTTTGATGTGGGTTCTTACATTTTCTGACATCCTGTAGCCCCTGCTTTTGACAGGTAGACAGTCACCAGTTTGGATATCATGTTGGCCCCAAGGGGTCAAGCCTGGTGCTAGAGAAAACAGGGAGGCAAATTGATTCAACACAACTTTGCACTCCTCCTGTTGCTCAGGTGTCAGATTAGAAGAGAGATTAACTCCTTCTATTTTCTCATCTAAAGGTTTGCCTCTGAGGAGGTCAGGTAGAGGTTCACTCTCCTCCTCCTCTTGAGCTGAAGCTAGAAGCAGAGCTCCCAGTTCTGGTCTCGAGACATAAGCTTTTAGACGGTTGATGTGAAAGACTCTAGGAGCCTCCTTAGGATTGCCTAAGTCCACCAGATAGTTCACCTCTCCAAGTTTTCCCACAACCTTGAAGGGTCCCATCCATTTGTCCTGCAAGGCCCTCTGCCTTGTTGGGACCATAACAAGAACTAGCTGGTCTTGAGCAAACTCAACCATGTTGGCTTTCTGGTTATGCCAATGCTTGACCAGAGCCTGACCTGCTTTCAAGTTCTCACTTGCCTCAGCCATCATGTGTGACATTCTCCTCCGGAGTCCTATCACATAGTCATTGACTCTGACTGGTGTGGGGGAAGGATCACTCTCCAACCCCTCCTTGATCAGGGCCAATGGACCTCTGACCGGATGGCCATAGAGAAGTTCAAAGGGACTGTAACCTACTCCCTCCTGAGGGACTTCTCTATATGCAAAGAGAAGGCATGGCAGTAGAAGATCCCAATTTTTCTTAAGGGGATCTTCTAAAGCTCCTTTCATGCTCTTCATGGTTCTATTAAACCTTTCCACCAATCCATTTGTCTGAGGGTGGTATGCTGTTGAGATCTTGTAGGTAACTCCACAGTTTTTCCACATGGCCTTCATGTAGTGGGACATCAAATTTGACCCCCTGTCGGATATTACCTCCTTAGGAAACCCAACCCTGGTAAAAATACCAAGGAGGGCCTTAGCCACAGCCGGAGCTGTAACAGTCCTCATAGGAATTTCTTCAGGGAACCTACTAGCATGGTCTACTACAACAAGTATAAACCTGTTGCCCGAAGACGTTGGAGGATCAAGGGGACCAACAATGTTGATTCCTACCCTCTCAAATGGTACTCCAACCACAGGGAGAGGCACTAGAGTTGCCATGTTCTTGGAGCCACTTTTACTAGAAGTTTTCGCAAGTGTGGCAACTCTTGCAATACTTATCTACCTCAGCCCCCATTTTAGGCCAATAAAAGTAGAGAGAGAGCCTTTCCTTGGTCTGCTTGAAACTCAAGTGACCAGCCAAAGGTATCTCATGGGCTAGTTGCAAGAATTGGAGTCGGTTTGCTTGGGGTACTATAAGTCTTTTGTAGTCCCCAGGGGTTGACTCTGTTGGTTCACTATAGAAAAGGCCATCTTCCCAGTGTAACCTATACTTCCCAGGCTCTTGCCCTTCAAGCTGAGAAGCTGCCTGGTGGTGAAGACCTTCCAGAGTTGGACATTATCTTTGTCCCTTACTGAAGTCTGCCCTGTTGGGGCCACCTTCTGCCACTAAAGACTGCAGCTCAAGATGGTCCACGGGATCAAGATCTCCAATGAGTTCTTGGCCTCCTACTAGATCTGAGTCCTCAGGTTCTAGTTCAACCACACAGGGTCGTACCTCACTCTCAGCCTCAGCTGGAGGAGGAATCACGCGTGTGATTTTTGACAACCTAGGAGATCTCCTGGTTGACAGCACTGGAGTGCTTTCTGCTGGTGTCTTCTTTGAAGTCTTGGGTTTCCCCTTTGCTTCTGGATGCTTTGAAATAGCAGTTAGTAACTCCAGAGGAGTAGGAGTGATTTCTTTTTCTATCATCTCCTCAGGAGAGCCCCTCAAGGTCCTCTCCCTTGCAGGTCTGGTAAGCTCCTGTAATCTCTTACTAGGAGGTCTGGGAGTACTTGACACTACTCCCAGGTCTTTCAGATCATTGCCCAACAGCACCCTTCCTGGTACTTCAGATTGTACACTCACAGGTATACTGACAGTCATTTCATTGCACTGGATGAGAGCTGTTAATTGGGGAAGCATCTGCACAGGCCCTCCAGCTAACTTGGTGAGGCGTTTGGGTGCCTTAGCAACGTCCTCCACCTTGAAGATTCATCCACCACAGTTATGCTGGCCCCAGTGTCTCCAATTGCAGGGGTCTCCTGACCATTGACTAGGACACTGTCTTTATAATACTCTTTAGTATTAGGAGGGATAGAATTATACACATCTAAATTCTGTTGTTCCCACAATCCTAGAGAGAATAAAGATACACTAGCTGAGACTCCAATGGGATCTTCAGCTAGTAGTTGAAAGTTTCCACTGGCCATATGTACTTCCTCCTCTGGAGCGAAAGCTACGGAGACAGTGTGGACCCCTGAAGGTTTACCCTTACATCTGGGATCCCCTTTCACATGATCAGTAGAGCCACAAACATAACATTTTCCAAATTTCTTTACGAATGGGGGCTTGTTCTGACCTCCTTCTGGTCTGGGACCAGAAGGTGTACTAGCCTGATTAGGTTTCCCTTGTGGCTTACCCTTTGAATTTTGTTTGGGGACCTCTTTGGAATTGGAATTATTAGAATTCTCTTTGTTGTCTTTCTTTGGCTGCTTTCCCTCATCCTCTTTCTGAGTTAGCCCTGAATCCTTGTGAGTAGCCCTGTTGGCAACCCACAAGTCAGCAGCCTAAGCTAATATCTTAGAATCCAGTTCTTTAGAACCAGCCAAGTGCTGTCTGAGCTCAGGAGAGCAGGCACCATAGATAGGCTCCATCATTACAAGATTTCTCATTCTTTCATAAGTGTTAACTCTATAACCCTTAATCCATCCCTCTTCAAACACTCATTCACCCAAGTAGCCCAAGGGGTACTATGATGCTTTTTGAGGGTCCTAAACCTCTTAAGGTACTGGGAAGGAGTCTTCCCAAATCTAGCTATCAAATCTAGCTTTACACATTCATAATCCATCCTATCCACCTCCCCAATTCCATTACCACATCAGATGCAAGAGGGGGGAGCCTAGAGAATAACCAGGGGATCAATTGATTCCCTGTGATATCCTGGAGCCCATGATTGTATTCAAACATAGCAAGCCAATCTAATACATCCAACTTAGGTTCATACATACCCACAATCTCTTTAGGCATCCGGGGTCTTTTTGAACTGGAAGATCCAGAGGATTCGGGGTGAGAAGCATTTTCCAAAGACAATTTCTTCATCTCAAGCTCATGGTTGAGCTCCATTTCTTTGAGCCTTAGTTCTTGATTTCTCTGTTCAGTTTGGGCACTAGTTCTTTTGAATTCTACTTCAAATCTAATTTTTTCTAGTGAGATAAATTCAGGACTTAATGTGGGACCTGGTAAGGGTCCAGTAGCCATGGGTTGTGGCCTTTGAGCAGGTAGAGGGCCAGAGGGGGTGACATTGTTATCCTCCTCTTCCTCATCTGTTTCAACAATAACATCTTCAACATTATTTTCCTCAAGATTTGCCACATTTGCTGGAGTAGTGGGCACTACAGCGCCACTATCCAGACTTTGTTTCTCTAACAGTCTATCAATCATTTCTAATTTCTTGCCTGACAGGATGAGGTTTCTGTCTACACAGATCCCTCAGATAATCAGCAGTATTAGTAAGGAGGGTCTCCTGGCTGTAACTTTCCATATTTTTGGCTTTTTGTTTAAAATAAACTTGTTGTGATAGTTAGCCTTGTGGTTATTTTAACCAAGGTACTAGCAGAACTCCAAAATGTAAATCCAATACTTGTATCCTCATCGCTGTACAGCAGTGTTAAGCAGAATTCTGGGTAGGTCCCTTAGGGAGCACTACACAAGATTAACACTACAGGTGAGAGCAATAAATCCCCTTTGGTATCAGTCTGTACCACAAAGATTTAGTTGGCAGGTGTGGCTGAGCAGTCAGACTTATCTCAAGAGGCAGATGAGCAGTATTCAGGGTTTGAAGAATAGGTCTACAGTACTATGGCACAAGGAAACACTGACCAAAGCTTTATATTAAAAATAAGTTATATATTTATTTTATACACTTCTAATAAAACACATGTATCACAGTCATCAAGCAAGTTAAATTAAGTCAAAGGAAAAATATACACACTCCCAAGTTAAATTGTAGACCAAGTGAACCAGAGTGAAAACTGAGCAAAATGGCACAGTGAAAAACACACACAAGGGATGCTCTAGCAATTTCTCACAAGGAAGGGAAAACACAAGTTATTCAGAAATACCTTCTTACACACTGTAGCATCACTTCCCATAAGTTTGTGAACCAGTTTAAGCAAGACAGTGCATCAGTATAGGCAATACTTAAATGAAAACTGAGCAAAATCGCATTTCACAAGTTTTAAAAATGGGAAGGAAATGGTAGTTATAAGAAATGGGTGCACCACACAGTTCTAGATGAAAATCAATCTAAGGAAGGCAGGTCTAACAAATGTACCCAGAGTCAGTAGGCCTGTGCGAAAGTCAGTTGGTACAGGGCGAGGGCCCAGGAGCAAAATGTTCTCGTAGCTGCAGTCAAGTCTTTGATAAACGAGTTGGAAAAGGCGGATGCAGAAGTTTGAAAGACAAGGTTAAGCAAGAGGGGCGGCCAACCCAACAGGTAGGTAAAGGATTTAAAACACCTTTAGTGCCAACGTGACGAAAGGGCGGCCTGGCGGAACAATGTACCTTGAAATTAAGAAGTGGCTCCTGTGGTGGCGGTTGTTCCTGGTAGTTCCGGCAGTTTGGGTGATCCAGTGGAGGAAGAGAGGCTCTCGTCGTGGAGGAAGGTTCGAGTTACTGCACTACCCAGGGATGAAACCAGGCGCGGTGCTGCCCAACGAATAAAAGGTACGCTCCTTTAAATCGCGGTCCGGGTGGACTGGTGCCTGGCTATCCGGCCTCCGAGTACAGGGTACGGGAGATTCAACCAAGGCAGGTCCGGGAAGGCGATTGGCAAGCTGGTTGGCCTCACCAGCTCAAGGGAAGAAGGCTCTTGCAGTTGAAGATCTTCTCTCGTTGTGTGGAGAAAAGTGGTGAGACGCTGCAGCAGGGCTTCACCGGTGGTTCAATCGTTGCAGATGTCTTTGGCTTCTCTCCTCTTCGGCTTCACAGTCCCAGCAGTGACGTCTTGCTCTTCCAGTCCTCAGGACCCTGCTTTTATGCAAAAAGATCCCCATTCATACAGCCTAGCTGTCACTCACACAGTGGAGTGGTCATCTTGGCGGGAGACCCTCCAGCCTATCAGGATAGAGTGTGACATGGGTTGCTGAGGCAACCCTGTCAAGGGGTCCTACTCCCCCTCCCACACAATGGACCCACCCCAGACTCAGTGGTGCAGAAAGGAAGGCTTCTCGGTAGAAGCCCACCAAAAGGACGAACAAAGGATCCCCGACCTGGGTTAGGAGTTTAGAGAAAGACGCGACAAAGAAGTTATATTAAAGTTCTGGCAATAAAAACCTACCGGAGTAAAGTTAATATTAAAATACACCGGCGGTATGCAAGAGGCTGTCAGAAAAAGTGGTAGCCTCAAATAATGGGAAAATCCCATAGGGAAATATTTGCGGTCAAATATTTCTGGTAGTAACCAGTGCCATCAGCCAGAAACTTTTGAGAGAGGGACTGTACGGTACCCTCTTGAGAATGAATATAAGACATAAGGGAAAAACTATTAACCCTTTTCAGTACTTCCATAGTAAGATTGATTGTACTGGTTTTGTTCACAGAAATGGACAAGTAAAGTCAATTGTGACTTTACATGCCCTGGGCGACAGTAATCAGTCCCAGGGTATAGAGTCTATGTTTGGGGGTCGCTACGACACCCCTGTGTCACTGCACAGAGGGTGCTGTGTAACACATGTGAATAAAGATGGTTTCTATGGAGGGGAGAGAAACTCCATAGGCATTAAACACAGAAATAGCCTACAACACACATAGCAAAAATGCCTAAGAGTGGGAAAAAGTGTCTCACTCTTAGCAGGTAAAAAGAAACAAACCCTTCAAATCCAGCAAAGCCGCTGGGGGACTCTACAGGTAAGGGAAATTAGCCATAGAATGAGAATTCTCCCTAACAAAAAGGAAATGAAGAACATGGCAGAGGGAGGATCAAAGGAGGGCACTTTGGTGCATTGTATGTGCACCTATAGCTTAGTGCATGTACATATCATGAAAATGGGAGCTCGAGAGCACAGGAGGAAACACCCAAGCAATGCCCTGTGAAAGGTGCCTTTGCTTTGGCCAAGCTATTACAAGGAAGTATTCTTAGATTGTTGTGGGGAGGCTACAAAACTGGTTGTGGGGTACAGAGTGAGAGGATTGAAGTATGCACATAACAAGTGAAGGAATGAGTTACAAAAAATAAAACCAAAACAGAAAAGGGGAATAGAATCAGAGCAATTAAGGGCGCAGGATTAGGTCCATCTACAATGATGGTTCCTGTTAATTCATGTTATCCTCAATATTGTATTTTAAGGAAGAGGAGAAGTACAGAGAGGAGGAAGTGTCTCATATAATTTGCATACGCCTGTATTCAACACTTTCAAACAAAATAAGGCAAGTATTTGAAGCCTGGACCTGTGTACTCATTTTACTATTCCCTTGGACACATTGCAATCACAACAGAGAGACACAAACATATGTGAATTGTTTTCTTTTGGGTTTGGCACATGGTATGTTTGCAATGCACTGAATACAGAGGCATACAGGCCTGTTTTCCGCTTTGAAACACAGTTGTTATATTTCACAAGGAAATCATGCTGGGGACTACACTTCTTAACAAGCCATGTGCTCTTTTTACATTGCTCTCCAGCTCTGTCCCCCAAGGTACCCAGCATCCCAATTCAAAGTGTTCATAAAAGCACATATCATAATGGCCCCATGGGTCACTCTTGTTATGGCCAGAACGGCCAGTCAGGTAACTTCTCCACAGTAGGTGTTGCTCATCGTTGTTGGTCCTTTCAACTCAGATCCTCCAGTTGCTCATATGCTCCTTCCTTTTTGGGGATCAGTTTCATGTGTTGCATATTCTTCCCCTTGACACTACTCCCAATTGTATAATGGACCTCTCAACTGCAGGTTGAGGTCTGCTGCAGTTTTGAAGTCAGCCAGAGCAATAAGCGATCCGAGAGGGATACATAGCGCCCTGTACTGGGTCTCTGATTCTCCCTTTTGTTTAGGAACCCCTGGCAGAAATGTTTCTGTATAGCTCAGGAGACATGATGCTCCTTTTCGGTCTGTTTCTTTGTGTAGTATAATCTTCTGTTCATGAGCAGGCACCTGATCTGGCATACTGTTGGAGCAAAGCTCTAAAGTCCTCTTGCTGCTTCGGTGTCAGCTCTGGAGTGATCTTCACACCTTTCTCTGAGCCATCTGTGAGTCTCCCATGGAAGAGGTCCGGGAGAGTCCCCTTGTCCCCCTCCTCATGCTCTGATAAAGTATCAGAGCTCTCACTTCTACACTACTATTGACATGGTAAAACCTTTGGGAATCCATAGAGGTGCTGATGTCAGTTACTCAGTCGACTTCCCCTTTCTGTTTGATGACAATAGTGTAAAGTCTAGACCACGTATCCACACACCCTGTGTAGGCTCCATTATGAGAATCTCTTGCCCTCTTGGAGTTTACCCCGAGGAGACATCTGACCACACCACTCTTTGAAACACTGCCAGATTTGATCTGTTATCTTGTGCATGAGCTGAACCAAATTCCTTCATAGGCCATGCTCATAGTGAACCACATCATGGGTTGGACCTGGAGGGGTTACTTTTCATCTGTCCTTCCTAATAGGGTCAGGGGCCCTTCACAGTGTATTCAAAAGGGATCTCAAAGGGTCTGAACTCTACTCCTTTCTGTGTCACCTGTTTGTATGCAAAATGCATGCATGATAACAGGAGGTACCATTTTCTGCAAAGGGGCCTGTTCAAAAACACCCATCAGGCTTGTTAACATCATGTTGAACCAATCCACCAGTCCATTAGCCCGGGGTTGATAAGAGGTGCTGCAGATAACATACATCTCACAGCACACTCTGCCTTTGCCACTTTCAAATAATACACCAAAACGTTGGAACCCCTGCCTAACACATCTTATTTCAGGAAGTGAACAAGGATTAAATCCCAATGAGTGTCTGTTTACAGGTCTGGGTGTGCCAGTCTGTATGGGCACCACCTCCAGGCACCTGGTTGAATAGTCTACAAATACTAAGATGAGATGGTTTTCAGAGGATGTGTGTGGGGCTTGGGACACAAAATTGACAGTTCCTAATCCTCTCAAAGGTTATACACACTAATGGAAGTGGAATTAGGGTTCCTTTAAATGTACCACCAATTTTGCCAGACAGCTGACAAGTATGTTAATGCCTAGAGTAACCCTCTACATGGCAACCTATGCAAGGCCACTGTAGGGAATTAACTTTTCCATAGTTTTCTTCATTCTAAACTAATCTGTCAAATGTACCTCATGAGCTAACTCTGAAAGGAAGGGGCCATGCCGACCATTGGTGTGCACAAGTTTCAACTGGCTCACATTTAAAACTTGGACAAAGTGTTTAGGCCCTCACGTGAGAAGGACAGTCTCTCCTCAACAAAGGTATGCATTCTTAGCATCTCCTACAGGACGGAACTCTTTCAGCTGAGGCAGATACCTAGGTTCAGACACCACAGCTCCTGCAGAGGACTCAGCTTCTTCTTTTGCTAGAGCAGGATAGACTGCAGGCTCTTCTTAGGAAGCTGCGTGGCAGTCACATCTGTCCAGTTTAAGGTTCTGGGTAGTGGCTCTGCTGTAGAAGCACACCTCTTAGCAGGTCGCCCCACCCTTTCCCTGTAATCAGGTGATCACAACAGCTGCAAGCTCTCGTTCCACAAAGACCAGCCCTAAAACAACCAACACATCATTTGGAAGAAACACTTTTGCTTGGACATTGTCCTGCATGCTAATATTATTAGTTTCAATCTTGCCACCTATCTGGATAATGATAAGGGCAGTGGGAAAACACTTAATTGGATCACTAGACTCTCGAGTTGGCATAGAGGAACATTTACCAGGTTATCTGCGGTGAATGGTGGCTAAGACTCTAGTACCGTGATATCAATCAATCAATCAATCATATATGTTTACTTCAGACAAAATCCATAATACCAGTTTACAGAAAAGACAAAATAAAAAGAATTATTGAATGAGTCACCAATTCTTTTTAATATAAGAAAAGTACCCTTTCATAATCGGGAATAAATAATGATACCATAATAATAAAATTCATAACCAAAAACACATTATGTCACCATTAATCATACAATATAATTAACTAATGTGGCATAGGGGTCAGTGAAAGCGGGAACTCACTGTGAGTGTCTCTCTTCTGTGGGAAATGGACTCCCGTTCAGTTAAGGAACTCTCTACAAAGAGCACAATTTCTGCCTATATGGGAATAGAAGAAACTAATGGTACAACTATATGGCCTGCAAACAAGACTGACAGCACGTTTCTACTATTGGCACAAGGTAATGCTGGAGACCAGTTGAACTCAGCTGTGGACATAGAGACAACGCATCCTGAATGGAGATGAGAGAATCCTTCACATAGGCAAACCTCTAGCCTACTGACATCCCCCATGCTGCAGTCGTGGTGGGTGAGGGACCCGAGAAGAAATGCCAAGACCAGGGGAAATCGGAGGAAAGATCCCTCCATTTTGGATACAAGATCGAAGGGCTCTGTCGTGTCAGACAGCGTTTGAGAAGCAGGCGCCTATGGACGAGACACAGCGGAATGAGAAACAGAAACAAGTAAACTGTCTTCCCTGGTGGTGTAAACATGGTGCAGCAGAGGCGGGTGATGGACCCAAGAAACAGTGCTAGGACCAGCAGGGAAGAGAAGAAAGAATCCTCCATTCTGAATAGAAGTAACATGAAGTCTGCCGTTTTGGGTAGAATTCGAGAAGCAGATGCTTACAGGCCGAGAATGCCGAGAATTGAGGTGAATAGACACAGCCATGCTGGGCCACCATCCTGCTGGAGCATGCCCAGAGATACAAAAGGTATTTGTAAGGCCCAAGAGAATTAAGAGACATTTGAGGAAACCTCAAGAAAAGGGAATCTGGAAGATTCAAACAAAGGGGGTTGTGACCTAAAGCCACAGAGACACTTGGGAAACCCAAAAGAGAAGGGAATATGGAGGATTCAACCAAGGGGGTCATGATATAACCCCAAAGACAAATTTGGGAATTCCAAAGAGAGTGGAAACCTGGAGGATTCAAGCAAGCGGATCAAGGCATAAAGCAAACAAAGAGAAAGTGGCAAAGGTGGTGGCAAAAGTATAATGAAATCATTCCTACATGTTAAGGACTAGAGACATTTAATTTGAAGAAGAGACTTGCAACTTTTACTGAAGAGTTAAAATGAAGAGCAGAAACCCTTGTTATTTTGAACTGTTTGAGAAAACCATCTCCAGAGTGAGATCCTCTGAACATTGGTCAAGAAGGCATGAGTGAGAAGGCCATCACCCAGGCTCATTTTATGTTATTTGAATATAGTGTTAGGGCTAAATAGCAGATAGGTTACGGACTGAGGACTACCTTTTTATGTGTCAATGATTGACCTGCACCCTTCGTTTACTTTATAGATAGGGAAATCCCACATAGCAGTCGGGTCAGTGAGGCATTTTTCTTTTAGTTTCATAAAAACACTTCTAACATATAATTCCTGAGTGCATCTCCTTCTTCTGGTTCGCCATACTTCCCATGCCCCCATTAAATACCTACTAATGGCAAATAAAATATTATAGGCCTCTTTTTTTACAGAACAGGGAATTCCCTATTCCTTCAGCCCTAAAGCTATGTTTCAATCATTTACTGCTGACTTACATATACAGAGGATATATAAACCTAGAGTGTATCTCGTCCTATTGTATGTTCTAACAGTACGGATATGGATCTATACTACTTGGGCACCATTTTGCTATTCTTACATAGAATAGTAGTCTGCCCATTCCAAACTTTATGTAAAAAATCTTACTCCTGGTTGGCTGTATTTGGATTTGGTATATTTCAAGTCTGCCCATATATTTAGATTCTAAATGTTCTACTATGCCGGATATGCTCCCCCAGGCTTTTCCAGTGGGATTGTTTTTCACCTAGTTCCAGGAAGCTTTCTTAAACAGTTCTAAAGAATATTTCGAGATATTGTTCAGGGGATCCCTAGATGATTCATTTTGACTTTTGCAAATACATCCTTAATATGAATGAACCATGCTGTTATTCTGCCATTCCCATCACCTCAGCCAGGGCTCCATGGTACCTTATTCGCTCTGGAATTATGACCATTCGTATACCTTGGCAAATATGTCTACTATGTGCCACACGGTTATTTCCAGTTATGGTTGGAATGGTGAATATGCTAAATGGTATTCCTAATATCATCTTTAAGAATGTATTTTCACAAGCGCATAGGCTTATCATTTGGTCCTGGTGTCAAAAAGTCATCTGCAATGCTGTAGCTTCTGATGAATTTCTACTGCAGTAAACACAATTGTATTAACCCTCTTTCATCAGGGGTCTTTTGATGCTTTACCAAGGAATTGCTGTAGCTTTCTTTCCCTAGAGGGTCTGCTGCATAGAACTGTGTTCCTCTCATCTACGTGGGATGGAAACTTCTTTAGTTGTCCCTGGTTGCTTTGCCACTACCACCAGTGACTGGTCAAGTGACCCAATTAGGCAATTCTCTAGCTTCTTCTGGTTCCGGTTAACCTTTGGCTCAAAGGTCCCAGCGGGGTCTCTAGTCTTGCCTTCTTTCTAAGACTAGTCTGTTTCACACAGTGCCTCATTTGGCTTAGCTATCTTCAGTTCTGTACCAGTCTTATTAAGTGGCCTATTTGGCTTGATCAGGTAACTTTTTGACCCACTGTCTCATCTCCTTTCCTCTCTCTGCCACATGACTGCCATTCTGGAATGCTGACCCAACAACCTCAAAGTCAGGGGCATTCTGTCTCCCTTTATAACTAGCCTTTGGCAGTGATTGGTACAGTTAATTTTCTGGTTCATTGGTCCCTTTCCCCAGTAAAGTCTCTGTTTGGGATAGGGGTTTCTACCAAGTCCAAAAACTCCCCTTGTGCATTTCCCTTCCATTCCTCTTATTTACAGGTTATATATGTCCCCCAATGAGCTAATTCAATCTCTCTCTTTGCCCCCATACCCCAAGAGCTCAAATATCATGTCTGCCATTTTGGGATCAGGCACTGGTGTCATGGTGGTGGAGTAATCAAGGGTTCCTTCAGCCAACTTTGCAATTAAGTTTGTTTGTTCATACTCAGCATGTATGTGAAGAGCATGTATACTGAGTTTGTGTCTATCCCTATGCTGTTGTATGTTTTCGTCCCACTCCTGCTAAATGAGTCCATCATAGTCAGGGCCCAGCAGCTGTAGTATTGTTTACTGCCTGCATTTTATTATCCATACATCTTTCCTGGCTGACTTTCTCATGGTTTGCTTCCTTGCCTTTACTTCTGATCCATGAGAAATCACTCCCCCTGTGTGACAGTGCAGTGATTCTTTCCTAAAATGGGTGACTGATGGGCATGTAATAGAGTTGGCTTGGGGAGCGCTCTGGGACCCCTCATGTACAACCTCCAGAGGTCATGTCACCTAGATGTTGGCTTCCCCTGGACTACAGACTTCCCCATTGCCATTCATGTGGTGCTTCAAAGGGGACGTTTTCACACCACTTGGTTGACCTTAAGTAAGTAATTGCATGCAATTCAGGTCCAATGCCGCTTTGTGTGTGTGAGGATTTGAAGACTGAAGTTAACATCTTGGAGAAGGTGGAAGATGTTATGGTACAGTGGCTAAGGCCACAACACCTACAGCTGGGATTTGTTGCTGTTAACAACGGGGAACACATCTTTGCTGGCAAGGCTATGCACCTCCTTCACCTTGTTGTGACACGTGTTATCAGCAATTGCAGACATGCTGAGAACATGATAGCCAATGTCCAGAATATCAGATCACACTCCAGCTGGGCAGGCTGGAAGTACAAGAAAAGTACTGCACCAATTTCAGTAGAACATTGGGACCGCTATTGCCACTTGCTGCAATTCTACCTTACAAATGTTTGACCAGATAAGAGGACAATGCAAAGCCATCACTGATTATTCCCCCAGTCACCATAGATGGGGCACTCTATACACCAAGAGCGTATCAGGTGTTGTCGGGTGTTTCTTGTTTGCTACGATCTTTTCAGGAGCTACCAAGTCTAATAGCCAGCACAGTTCATCCCCCATTGGAGAGCTGCCACACGTGTACCTGCTACAATTTAACCTTCCCTACATGATAAAGGCTCATGATTTGGCTGGCGAGGAGGATACAATGCGTCTGGTGAGGGCAGTGGTCTTACCTATGCTCGGTGCTCTTACCCTTGCAGGTGGATGCCCTCAAGGCCGCCTCATTTCTTACCCACATTTTAAGATCAGATTGGCTGCTTTCAATCTGCATGACAGAACTCTGAGAATCCAGGAGGATGAAAAATACATAACATGCTAAAAGATGCACTGAAGCAATGGATACAAATTACATCTCCTGAAGAACAGAGGCAGGAAGAAAATGCCACAAACCGGTTTTTAATAGATCATCAGATATGTCGAAAATGTTCTTTTCGTCATCATCAGGAAGTACATTCCCCTTGTCGCTTATGCAGCCTGACCCATCTTCTTTGACGACTACTAAAAATATTGATAGGCTGGAATTTGAAAATCCTGTAAAATACACTTCTCATGTGATCAGTAACCCTCCCTGTGAATGTGTCAACAAGAACATAGGGTGAACATCCAGGAGCTGGAATAGTTGATTCATATCTTTCTGGGGCATCTCACAGGAGTAAGGATGATGATTCAATACAATACTGCGTCAGTAAGCAGGCTGTATGGCCCTCACCACTCAGAAGAGCTGCCGAAGAATCCCAAAGCTTCCCATCTGCCAGTGTACAACTTAAGTGAGCCTTTAGTGCTGGCTTGTCTATTGCATCTAAACATGCTAAGCAATTAACATTCATTCAAATCAACCAACACTGAGACAGACTATGGCAAGACAATGGGCCACAGCCAACACAGGCTTCGATGATGAAGGCTTGTTATCCAGAAAAAAAAAACAAAAAACAAACTGAAAAATTGAGCAGGAACTGTTTAGTGAGTCTTGTGGGTGTGAAACCGATAACTCCTGCGGCTCACTGCTAATGGGTGAGGTGTGAATCTGATATCTTGGGTGCCATTAGAGTTTGTAATGGTATTATTCTGTTCTTAGGTACTGTTGCTTGGTCCTGCTCCTGCCATTTTAATTGTAAAGCCACAGGTTTGGAGGGGAGCTTTTTGTAACGCTCACCTGATATCCACAGGGACGCCACTCAGCCTGACTGGACCACTTGCGATCTCAAACCCTTCCCTTGGACTCTGTTCGGCCGAGGATCAGGCCTGAAATACAGGAATTTCGGGATTAATCTTACTGTCTCTTGTTGCTTGGATCCCACCTCCCTTGTGGACCCGACTTTCCCCTTAGTTCTCTCCTCACCTTGCTTTCTTGTATGATGCGCTCTCCGTCCTGCCTCTCGGTGCAGGGGTGCGTTGTTGGTGTGGGCGCGCCGCAACCTAGTTGCTTCACTGGTGCGGGCCCTAAGAGTCCAGACCTGCTGTGACTCCTGTTCGACAAGGTAAGTTTTCTGGTTTTTGTAGTTTGTCCTTTTCTTTCCAATTACCCTTGTTAATGTCTCTCATTCTTCCTCTAGGTGCAGGAAGAGCTCCTTAGTGATGTTGTGCTGCTTGGGGGCTAAATACGAGATGGTAAGTAAAAGAACGATGCATGGCGCTATTTGCCTTTTCTTGTGCTGACCAATCTTTCTCTCTTTCTTGCAGGCAGCTGCAATGTCCCAGAATGGATGCTGGTTGAGAAAATAGTGAGCGGTGAGTAATGCGTAGCACGCGCGCCTTCTTGACTTTTCGTGTGCTAATCTGTGTTTCCTCTCTTTTGCAGGTCGTTGTTATGGCCCGGAATGGATGTTGACCAAGAGCGACTCGAACCCAGGTAAGCGTGCGATTGTTTTAGCTATTTTCGGAATTGGAATATAAACGCTCACTAATGCTGTTTTGTTCTCTTCTTCTCAGGTTGCAGCATTTTCAAAGATCGAGGGGATGTTGCAGAGATGCTGTGTTCTCTGGACCAAAAGAGCGGTGGATGGCGAGCAGGATTCACTCACAGGTAAGTGTTATACTGATGGTGTTCTTGTTCTTTCAGGTACGCGGCTCCAGGAAGGCAGGTGAAGATCCGAGCAGAACGTGGTTAGCGTCACGCTGCAGAGCGCAGAGTAACGCGAAACGTGTTTCTCTGCCTGGGTGTGGTTTATATAGCGCCCTGGTATCCCAGGTATCCCTAGGCCTGACCACACCTAAAACACTAGATCGCATAGCACGGTTCATTGAACTGAGCTATGCGGGGGCATCCATGTTGTACAAAGTCCATTGCCAAGTCCAGTCCTCAAGTTTTCCTCACTTTATATATGAGCCTGGCACCAAAGGTGCCAGGACTGACTCCAGGAGAGTCTTGGATGAGATGGCAAGGCCTTTAAGGCCATGATGGAGAGTCGTAGCTTAGCCCCAGTGCCTTGCCTATTAGGGCCAGAAGCAGGGGTCATGACAGCTTTTTAAAAGGGCAAAAGGCCATCAACAAGAGAATTTGTCGACTTCACCCTGTTCCCTGATCACCACCAAAATGAGAGTACTTTTGAGATCCCCCATATAAAATTAGAGACAAGCAGACAGAGCATTTTTCTAAGGGTGCCAACGCTGATTGTGGATGAAGTGTGGGATACGAACTGGGACAGAGAACAGACAAGAAGAGAAACAAAGAGGGGCATTTACAGCGAGCTTCAGCAAGAATGTATACACAGTGGAAGATGGAGGATCCTCGAAAAGGCCATGCATTGTGTGCCCCTGTCAAGTTTTGGAGATGGCGTTGAGTGGTGTTTTTTGATGTCATATAGTAGGAAGCTCCAACGGTGAGGCAGGCCAAGGAGTGGTAAAGAGTAGAAGCAAGACAACAAATATTGTGGGTGTGTGGAGAGAGTCTTACAATTGTTCCTGCTCGTTGGTGGCTAAGAGACAGAAACAGCCAGGTGGGTGGGCAAATCCATGTACACATATGGGATACTTGTCAGTCTTTGCCCCCTAGCTGAATCCATTGTTGCATTTGGAGTGATGGGAATGCAGTTGAGCCTCTAGGTCATCATTGGCTGTACTGTCCTCCACCACCCGCATGGCTGATCACTATCCTGCCGTGCAGGCTGAGGGTGCTTGTGCGTCAAAACAGGTGCTCAGGGCATCTGCTTCTGTATATAGGCAAACCAACCCTTTCCCCAAAGTTGTGGACTGTTTCCGCCACTCGGTCCCGTGGCAGTACCACAGGAATAAGGGTTGTGGCACGGCAGGGTATATCCGCACTTTTGGAGTCCAAAGGACTCCATGGGATTTGTGGAGGATTGACTGTGAGCGGTAATAGCGCACCGTTAAACCGCCTATTTTTGGAGGTAAAGTGGTGGATTCACCTCTAGCATTTTGTTGGAGGTGGATCCTCCACTCTACCTCCAAACTTAGAATTTGCTGGCGTGGTAAGAGCCATGGTAATTCCATGACACCCAAAAAGTATAGAGGCGTTGCTAGGGGGGGTGACGGGGCTATAGCCACAGGTCTTTTGGTTGTAGCCCCCAGGATAGAAGCTCAAGGGCTACAACCAAAAAGCTATACCTAGCCCCGAATCCTGCCAGTCACGACATTAGCTTAGCCCCTGATCTTTTCCAGACCTAGCAACACCCCTGAGTGTCATTAATAGGAATACTGCCAATTGTTTAGCTCTTAATGAGTCCTTGATTGCCTCACAGTTTTGAATTGTGCATTCCTTTTCCTGTGTCTGAAAAGGAGAGGTATGGGTAATTTGAAGATGCTTCATTTTACCTCTGTTCATAAAGAGGTCAATCGAGCTACTGGGCGATAGATGCGTACTCTTCCGCCTCCTTCAGTCCAGTGCCCTCCCCACAGATGGCACGCCGCCCCATAAACGTTACTACATTTACAGCTGCCAAAGATCCTGGTTATTCCCTACACTGCTTACTTATGACGTCAAACGGAGAATATTTAGCACATATAAGGAGTGGTCCCAGTTTAGGCGCTGATAAAATAGCTCAATGCGCTCATTCATTTAACTGCGAAATGTTGTTTGTATCTTAAAATGTATTTGTTCATAAAATACTACTGCAATTTGTGATGCGTCCAAGGCGAATGTGAATCGTTGCACATTGCCAGTGCATGCGTGATAAAACAGCGCAATGTGAAGTTAAGAATACCGCCTGCTCCCCTTTCTAAAGTTAGACTGATGCATCTGGCCTGCCTCTGCAGCCTGCCTAATTGCTTTCCGTTCCATTTCTGCCCATTTAAGACAGTGCAACTGTCATATTTGGCAGCCAAGCTTCGCCTTTTCCCATTTCGGGAGCCAGAGATCGGGAATGAAGTTGGATGAGCGGCTGCTATTTGCACTGAACACAGGGGGAGTTCTGTTTTTCAATTACGTGATGGAGATTAAGTTGCCTAATTACCGTAAAAGATACAAGATAACACGTTTTTTACAGAATTGCCTAATCTATGGCTTTGCATATGCTTATATTGTTTGACTTTTTCAAATGAAAGTGCTTCATGTGACTGAGCTAGATTGTAAAGGAGAGTAAGCATGACACTATACCTGTATAACCAAGGTTTGGTATTCCAGACAGACACCTCCAGTACAGGGATGTCATTTGCGGGTCGCGAGGGGGCTGCAGCCACGACCGCAGTGTTCTCCCTTGCTACCCCTGCAATCTCCCTTGCTACGCATGAAAAAAAAGAACTTGTGGTACAAACATAAAAATAGTAACATTGTCACAATTGTATACTAACCCCATAGTGTGATAAGGTGTTTGTTTTTAAACATATCTTAAACACATTTTTGGGTATTTTTGGCAAAGTGCCAGCACCCATGTGTTTTGTAATACTTTTTGTAATATGAACTGTTTTTTGTCAAAAATTATGAAATATTAAACTGTTTTTTAACAGATTTCTGCCAGAAGTGCAGTGGATTTTTTCCACCATATTACCTAGCATAGTTCAAGGTTATTAGTAGACGTGGAAAAAGGAGGGGTTGCCTGCTTCCTTTTTGCCTTAGATTATATTGTTTCTTCCGCTTACGACACAGGCCCCTGATATCAAAAAAGTGTGAAGTATCTATGTATGTATTTAAATGTATTAAGCACAGGGAAGAACCTGGCCCGGAGGCATCTGGGCGCTAGGGGAGAAGCAAAGAGAGACCGGAAAGGGGCAGCAAAAAGGAGGACCTAAAAAAGGAACGTTTTTAGAGCTTTTCAGAAGCGCAAGTAATCAGGTATCTCACGTAGGAAAAGAGGAAGAGAGTTCCACAAAGTGGGGGCAAGGACGGAGAAAGAACGGCCTCCGAGTCTGGCTCTGCGAAAAGTGGAACTACCAAAAGACTTTTACTTGTGGAGCGAAGTCTGCGCGCTGGTACTATGTGGTGAGTTTGGAGCAGAGAAAAGCCGGACTATATGTTGGACTGAGCGATGCACAATACACAGGATCTTAAACTTGATCTGGCTTCGAAGCCAGTGAAGCTTGGCTAGCAGTGGGCAGGAGTGGGAAGGTTTAGGGGCCTCCAAAGCCAGATGTGCCGCCGCATTTTGAAGGGTCCAGAGTCTCTGGATCATATGTCATTACAATAATCCAGAGAGCCCATGACGGAGGCAGTGACCACCAAGGAGCGATTGGGCAGGAGGCAGAAAGGGCAACACCTTCCTAAGTATTTTCAGCTCAGGAACCCTGCCTTGCAAACTGAGGAAAGTTGAGCAATTTGTGATCCCGAGGACAGACGTTTTATCCCTAGGTTTTTTACCTAGCTACTAGGGGCAGGACAAGGGCCAAAAGTATCCGGGCAAAAGTCTGAATTCCAACAGGCCAAAGGGTCACTGGAACCAACTACAAGGACCTTGGTTTTTTGTCCATTTAATTTCAGTCAGTTTATGCCATCCAGACCTCAAAGTCTGTGAGGCAGTCCCTCAGTTTCAAGGGGGGTCCATGGCCTGGGCATCCAAACAGAAGACCAGCTGAGTCTGATCGGCGTATGTATAAAACATACGCCGTGAGATGAAACCAAATCAGCAAGATAGCGCAGGTATAAATTAAACAGTAAAGGGGACCAGGAGATGCCCTGGGGAACCCCACATGACACTGAGAAAGGTGTAAAAAAAAAAGGAAACAACGACACAATATGCTGGTGCTTTGCAAGGAAGGACTCAAACCAGGCTAAAGGTGTCCCTGTCATCCCGGTTTGTTTAAGGCGCTGGAGCAATCGTGTCAACTGCCGCGGATAGGTCTGGTAGAATAATGATTCCGACCTCTCAGCGATCTTGCACAAGTGCCATATCATCAAGCACTGAGATCATGACTGACTCAGTAACCATGCATGGGCGAAAACCAGCCTGGTAACAGTGAAGGTGGCCTTCTGGTTCAAGGAAATTGGAGATTTTGGGGAGTAACAATAGTCTCCACAAGTTTCATAAGGACGGGAAACAGTGAAATGGGATGATAACTTTCAGGAAAGGGCAGGATTAAGTTGAGGCTTTTTCAACAGGGGAGAGACAACAGCATGTTTCAATGGCACTCGGATCACCCCATGGGTCAACGAATAATCAAGAGCAGCAGTGAAAAAAGAGACACAGTTTGACGGAAGAGTTTGAATCAGATGTAAAGGAATAGGATCCAAAGGAGACGCTGATTTCAATTTAGCAATGGCAGCTGCCACAATTTCATTAGTCTCTGGATTAAAGGAGAACGTGGAAGATCCTTCTGATGGTCTGATGATACCAAAGTAGTATTCAGAACATTCAATTGTACCCATAGTATATTCCATATTGAGAAGAGACAAACATCTCCCAGATCCACTTTCAAATTGTGGAAGTCATAACAAAAAGAGGACAGCATGATGACATTACATTAAGACTTGATCAAAGAGAAACATTTTGGATCGAACGATTGAACTCTATGGCACCCAATGGCATAAATGAAGAAACCAACATTCTGTGTTATTTGTAAAAACCTTTACAGGCATTAATGACATTTTATTCATGTAGAAATTGTAATGTACATGTTTTTAACAAGATAAGAGAGACTTGCTGAGAGATATGCAGAGAATTACTGCTTGCCATTGCTGTAAGAATCATGGTCTAGTGTACCTAGAGCGAACTTTGTATGTTTCTTTAATTCTCAAGATTTAAGATATGACATGATGTGCACACAGCAATAATATTGAGATGAAGTAAGTATGAAGGTATGTTGAGATTTACTGACTGACGATGCATCATCAACTGTTTCTGGATGCTAAATGCATTTAGAAAGCAGATTGTTCTGAGCAACTGACTAGATCTACGATATATTTAACATAGGAGTATGATATGATATGATATGGCATTTATAACGCGCCTATACACAAGTGTTTCAAGGTGCGATGAGGCAAGGGAGGGGAACAAAGGGAGGACGGACAGCAATCCTACTAGGCAGGGTGTCATTCAGATCGCGCAAGTGCATGGGAAGTGGTAGGGACAGTGCAGTACATGAGAAGATAATAACAATAATAAGTATGGCCAACAAATGGCAATGGTAAGTACATACATTGGGTGCCAAGGGCTGGTGGGGGACTGTAGGGATACAGAAACAGTTCCCTAGTGCGGGGGTTGCCAGGTGGGCAGTGCACGTGTGTGCCGAGTTGGGGGGGACCAGGGCCCGAGATCAGAGGATGTCCAGGTCGCCAGTGCAGTTCAGGTAAGCTAGGAGGTCAGCAGAGGAGAGGGGGAGAAAAGGCGGCAGCAAAGAGAAAGGTTTTGAGGTGCTTCCGGAACTGGAGATAATTCTCCTCGAGTTTGAGGGAGGCTGTTCCAGAGGGAGGCCCCAGCCGAAGAAAGAGATCTACCACCAACTCGTTGCTTGGAGAAGCGACTGACCCTGAGGGAGTTGGAGGTGGATGAGCGGAGAGCTCGAGAAGGAAGATATTTAGGGAGAGAGAGTTGAAGGTATTGGGGCCCCAGGCCCCAGAAGGCCTTGTGGACGATGCAGAGGGTTTTGAACTTAATCCTCGCAGCCACTGGGAGCCAGTGCAGAGATTTCAGTCCTGGAGAGATACGATCCCTGGGCTTGAGGCCAAGGACAAGTCTCACAGTCCTGTTCTGGATAAGTTGCAGAGGGCGGAGAGTAGAAGCAGGCAGATTTAGAAAGAGGCTGTTGCAATAGTCCAGTTTAGAGAGAACCAGAGATCTAGAGACAGTGAGCTTCTGGGGGAAGGAGAGGAAAGGAAGAATACCTCTGAGGAGGTGCAGTTGGTAGTGTGACTTCTTATATACGTATATGCCATGGCTAAATGTAAACATGAGGGACATCTTCAGTTCCCACACCTTCTGCAAATATGCAAGTGAATGAACACCATAGCTCAACTTAAAGGTCGATTACCTTGCGTATGTGAGGCACAGCTCATTACTCCAGACAGTATGATACTTATCCATCAGGCTAGGTGCACATAATTGTTTTCAAATCGCAAACACTACTTTGAGTGACGTCATCCCGTCACTGACGCCACATGCTTGTGGTGTCATCGTACAGATGACATCACACACAACGTAACTGGCATAACCTTTATATGGCTCCATGCAGCAGCTGGCCGTGCTATTTCCCTAGATGTTCCTGCAGGATTTAAGATCATATGCTCTGATTGCACATCGGGTCCGGGACGGGGGGTATGATAATTTATGACTCTTCCCTTCACATTAACAAAATAGTGGGCTATATGGTAGAAAACTGTGAAATTCTGTTGGTTAAGTTAGCTATTAACCCTAATACCACTGTGAGCATCATTTTAGTTTACCGCTCCCCAGAAAAAATGCCTGACTTTCTTTTTCATTTTAGTGATGCAATCCTCCCCTGCTCAAACCCTCCTCTAAGATGACCATGTTGGGGGTTGAACTTAGGGTTGCTTGACCAAGCGGATAATATGGCCAAGCTGGTCAATACTATGTTGGTTGAACTGTGGTTTCAGCAACATAATGAAATTTCAACGCATAATAAGGGAAGAACATTGGATTGGCTGGCAACCCATAATGTAGAGCTTAATAACATCGACGTTTCCCCCTTCCCATGGTCAGACCACTGCTTTGTTCTCTTTGATCTGCCTATCCCTACTAAACCCTCCAAAGACATAGGCACTAAGAGCTGGAACAAATACAGGAATTTGCGCAAACTTCCAGCCCACACCTTAGAGCCACACTTTGCAGCTACATTGGCCAATCTACCCAACTTGAATAAGGTGGATGACCTAGGAGAGGCATACCAGATAATGATGACCAGTGCTTTTAAACATCTGCCACCAGAGAAAACGCATCTGGCAAGGGCTGTACCCTCTAAAGTATGGTACTGTGCCGACATTCAAAAACTAAAGATAGAAAAAAAGAGGGCCTTTCAGTTATGGGAAAAAAAATCAATCCCTCGACAAGAAAAGCAAATACGCTATCCTTAATGAAACTATTAAAAACTCAAAATGGTGTGTCGATATTCAAGCTGCATTGATTAAAAAAAAGGAGACTATTCAAGAAAATGTGAGTGCTCAATGGGCCTCTCAAGGCCCTGTGAGAGCTGATAACAAAAACGTGCCCGTAGTGCCCACAATCCCCCTATTTACCTTTAGAGCAGTGATTGAAGCTGACATTTCTAAGGTGCTGTTCAAACTTTAAACCCACCACATGAAAGGGAGATATTTGCCATGCATCGGTTGTCAAAGCATGCTCGCTGCAGTTAACACCACTGATCACCAAATTTGTGAACTGCTCTTTGAGGAAAATGATGTCCCTGCCCCAATTAAGCAAGCATGGATTTCTCCTTTGCTGAAAAAGCCATCATTGATCCAGATCAACATGAACACTACTGTCCTATTTCTAACATACCCTTTCTGTCAAGATTCTGGATAAGGTTGCATACACCCAGATCCAAGAATTTTTGCAATCACATAACATGCTAGGCCTCAAGCAATCGGGTTTTAAGAGTCCTCATAGCACCGAATCCACCCTGTTAGATATGAAGGCAAACATCCTGGATAGCTTCGACAAAGGTAGCACCGTACTCCTGATGCTACTTAATCTCTCCGCGGCTTTTGACCTGGTGGACCATGCAATACTTGTCCCTAGGCTTCAGAACTCAGTCCTCTTTTCTTGTGCGGCAGCAGAATTGGTACATTTGTTCCTTCCTGGGAGAAAAGCAAAAGTATTTTTCAACGAGTTAAGGACAGAGGACTATCTGGTCTCATGTGCAGTACCACAAGGGTGCATGCATATCGCCAACACTTTTCAACATCTATACTATTCCACTCTTTGAGATACTGGAAGCAAAAAGGGTGATTTTTGCAAACTACGTGGACGACACGCAATGCCTGATTCCACTTTCTGGGGACTATGTAAAAGACACCAATAGTGTTAATAACATCTTTGACCCGATTGAATCATGGATGGTGAATAATTGTCTTGCTCTCAACAACACAACAATAGAGCTTATGATTGCTGGCACGGCCCCCCAGCTGCGAAAGCTCGAGGAGGTGGCTCCATTGCCACGTTACCCAAAGTAAAAACTCTGGGGGTCATCTTGGATCAGGAATTGCATATCAAGTCCTACATTAATAGCCTGGTCTCCAGCTCAGCCTACTATTTAAAGCTTTTGGCACAACTCAGGCCCTTTCTTAGTTCCAGTTCGCATTGTGGAGGGATTGTGGAAAACCAATCAAATATCTTTAGAGAAATTATACTTAAGCAGGTTAGGAGCAAGATTGTAACGCTCTGTCACAACACTTGAAATCTCGCAGAGAACAGCTCACCATTCACTGGCTGTCAGCCAGTGCTTGTTAAGCAAAGGTTAATGGCTTTTCCTTGGGAAACTATTACACTTATGTTGTTTAGATTATAAACACACTGTGACACTTAGATGTGGTTTCATTTCTTTGAATTTTTTGCAGTGTGACTCTCGGGAAGAATCACACAAAGGTAGTCATGAATGATGGGACGTATAACGTAATCTTATACAAATACAAATATGAAGTATGAAACCACGATTGATAACATTGTTTTATTTAGTTTTTTCCCCTTTCTTTCCCTATACATTGTTTTAACACAAATGTTTGTGTTTTTGTAATGGAGGGTCTAGCCCTGATGAAGACGCAATCGGAAATGCATTGGCCAAGGTAGACCTTGTACAGACCCTGCTTCACTCAAAATACATTTTGATTTAACAATATTGATGAACATTGTTTGGATTATGAGTATTATGGAAAAAAATAAGCTTCTAAAGATGTTATAATGAGATAATAACATTTTAGCTCTTTTTGAACCAAGCATGAGAACATGGTTTTTCAAAGGCGGACTTGGTATTGGGATTGAGTAACACTGCACTACCACCACTTGTAATCCTGTGGTAAACCCACAGAACCAAGTGGCAGTAACAGTAAACGAGTTGGCAATTTGGTGTATTCACCTCAGAATTACCACCAAATTCATAATGAGGCCCTATATCTTTATTAAGCTTGCACGGGTTTTATTCTTGTTTCTTTTAAAAGAAATGAACATATTTAGATAAATGACAGTTGTGTTTCATCTTGTGTTTCATAGAAAGTTATGAAAAAGTCTTGGTGTTGTTATAGGCTGGTCTACCCCAGTAAATGCCACTCTTCAACCAGCTATATTGCTAAGTATGAACTTAAAAGGACATTTTCCTCAATGCTGGGCAAGAATACTAAGAGCTGCATACTCTAAACGTGTGGGCAGACTCTTCAAGGCAACTGCCATGAACATTACATGTTCTTTGTCATTGTAAAGCTTCACCTATTACGAGTCACCAAAAATTGTGAAATCTGACATCACCTCGAGGTGGACGCACCTTTTTATGAATTTTCATGATATGCTATGATAGGTTATTTATAACGCGCTTAATACCCAGAGGTTTCTAAGCACGGACCCGGGGATCGAACCTGTGGTGTCCCGTGTCGTCTTGCATCCAAGGCGAGCACATTGCCCCTGAGCTATCCTCCCGAGACATAAGCACTTATTCATCCACATTCTAAAATTGGCTGCATGGTAAACTTCTGGGAGTAACAGAATGAATGTCAGTTAACCACACTGCTAAATTTCTAGTCTGCGTTGAATCTGATGCGTTACCTACAGACAAGTGCTGAAGGTAAATCCTCCACTTTAACACTAATATTTGGAGGGATCTCTGTGTTTTTGTCAAATTTCAAATGTTCTGTTTTTTCTTGCCACACTTTATACACATTTATTTTACCACCAAACGTAGGGGAGACCACGTCACCCCCTGACTCCCCCACCACTTCTCTTTCTATATTGCCTTGCCTCAACCCACATCTACCTCCATGTGGTGAAAAAATGGTAAAAAGGGCAGACAAAAATGTGTACATTTGAAATTCGAGGAGCTCACATTAACCCATTTGAAGGAATTACCATTGGGGGCATTAGGGCTGTGGCAATTCCTCCAAATAGCAATTAGAGTCCTGTGGACACCATTGGCTATTTGGAGGACTATATGGAATTGGGCACTATATGGTAATCAGGATTTACA
Organism: Ambystoma mexicanum; assembly: GCA_002915635.3. NCBI lineage: Eukaryota > Metazoa > Chordata > Amphibia > Caudata > Ambystomatidae > Ambystoma > Ambystoma mexicanum. Next base: position 12,187 of record PGSH02000249.1, on the reverse strand, counting down.
AAGTCATGACGCCAATCGTAATCTGGCTGTAATTCCATCAGACAGGGTGGCAGTATCGATAAATGAGTTTAGTGATAAGTGAGGTGGCAGTAATTTCAGAATTCATATATCAGTACAATAAACTACACACTCAACAAAAACATCCTCTTTGATGATGCATGTGGGGCTAGTCTAATGGATCCACCAAATCTTAAAATGGAATCGGATTTTCAGGATATCAATGAGAATATGTACTGGAAATACTTGGATGTGATTCATCTCACTGGGCAATATTTGCATGCTCACTGGTAATTCTGAGCATACCCAGGTTAGACTATTACATGAGTTGATAAGTCTAGTCTCTAGTTTGACTTGGCAAGATCCCCTCTCTCATGACTGATTGGAGTCAGTGAAGGGATTGCTTAGCAAATGGGATGGAGCTAGCCACAATATGATTTGTTGACCATATGTTACGTTATATACCTTGGATATTACAGTAGTCACTACCATATTGTTCTTACTGTGCTTGTACATTGTCCGACATTTTGGTAACCAGACCAAAGCCTGTGGGGAGAGAGGAAGTAAAAAGGGCAGAGTGAGGAGATGGGAAAAGTGAGAATTGGAAAGGGATGTACACAACTAACAAATTGCGACGATTGAAATGATGTTCATATTGCATTGTTAGTGAGAGAAATCCCTTGTGGGGAAAACGTTCCAGAACAAAAGCTTGTTATGAAAGTTATTAAAGTTACTTTACAGAAATATAGCATAATTATAATTGTTCTATGGTTTTCTGGGGAAGAATATGTTCGTTTCTGTTCTGTTTTGTGGTATTCATAAAGGGAGCCCTTGCCATTTACATGTCTTTGTGGCACTGAGAACATTAGCAAGTGATCACTGACGAACTTGACTGCAGTTGGGTGTTATGGGAATAGGTCCTGTGGCTGTGCCAAATCAATAGATCATTTGAATGGTATACAGTGTTTATATTGAATATTTTATTTAAGAAAGGAACATATATCGAATATTTTATAACGAAAAATGTTATAGTCGATGCATTTAGGGGTGGGCTAAAGGATTACATATTTTTTGGAAACAGTCGGGGTGGGTTTTTAGGGGTTGGAAACGGTGCTTTGGGGGGGGCTCAAAAAAGTGCATTCTCTATACAAATGTTTGTTAAAAAACATTCGATATATGTTCATTCTTCATAAAAGATTTCGGTATAAAGACATGTAACCATTTGAATATTAGTGTTATGGAAACAATTTCCCAAAGCCGTTAATCCCTTGGTAGACATGTTCAATAATTCTGATAATTTGATCTGTGTTTCCATCACACTGGCCCATAACAATTCTCCTGTATAACTGTGTATCTGATATTTTATTGCATGATTGTGACCTTCTGAGTGCAATGTTTAGGGACCATGTTTTCAAAATGATATACTTACACTTGCTAGATTCAGTCATCCCAGCCTTGGATCCACACACATCTTCATTTTGGAGAAACTGGACTGTGTTTCTGGATTGTTCAATGTGAAACATAATATAGAGTATATGCCAATAAATGATGCTAGATTTAATTATTATTTAGCAGTATTTATTCTGGCTAAGTCACCGTGCTATAGAGCATGAAAGTAAAATGATTTTACTGATTTCAATGATTTTAAAACAAGTAATAGAGTGTGGTTTTCCTGTGTGCACACCGGAACCTGAATCACATCAACATTCTTGATTCTTGGTGTCTGTGAAACATGGAAGTGGTAAAATGCAAGTAAAATGCATACACTTAAACATGTGATTTTCTGTTGTTTTATTTGTATACAGGCATACGAATAAGAAGGTATTCATCTTTGAAACAATGTTCCCAGTTGTACTGAATGAAGATCTTAATTGCCAGTCAAGGACAGAATTTTGGAATCCAGTTGGGAACGTGGAAACTCATGGCCACAATTAAAGCATACTTAAATTAGTTAAAGGTTCTACTGTGTTTTGTGTCATAAGTGGGCTTTAATAATAATAATATATATGAGTCATGATAACATTTTATGTTTGTGCATACTTGTTACAGTCTGTAATTGCATACAATGTGTGTATGTATTTTATTCATTATTGTCATTTTCGTCTCTTGTTTCTTTTGTATGACTTTGATTGTTTCTGGTTCTGTTATAGCGTTTTCTGCACATGTTTTGTATCATCCCCATGTACACAATTTGGTATAACAGCGTCATCTTCCTCACATTATGTGATGACATCATCAAGCTTAACATGCCCATGTAGAGCATATTTTTTCAAAGGATTCAAGAACCGCATTGCATTTCTTGTTCAGACCTTTTGCCAATGTATTTTCATAGAATGTCCGCTGAACAATCTTATTGCTTAGAGTATTTCTACCTGAAGGGTGAGATTTATTCAATGCCCAGGCTCTAATCTGAAGGGTGACACTCTATTGGGGTTACTGATTTGTTATTCTACTCAAATGTTTCTTTTTCAGAGCAGTTATTAGAACAGCCATCTTCTTTTGACTCACACAATGTTAGTCACAGGTACTGTGTACTAGTTATGGTTTTTGAGTGAATTTACATTATTCCTTGAATATTTTAAAAAGTTTATTTTGATTATTTATTTTTTAGAACAAATGTTTAGCATTGCATTATAGACATCCAGGGGACATCTATGCTTATCATATTTCTGTACGTAAATTGGGATAGTCATGCTATTAGGCTTTGTTGTATGAAAACTATATTTCTGAATTAATTTCTTCTTGATTGTGACATGCACTTCTTATGGCTGCTTAGAAGCACGTTCACTCTAAAAAGGTTCAGAGTCATTACATCCTCCAACAAACATATTGTTTTCTTACTTATCAGCAATCTCAACACATTCTAGGACTGGTGTGGTGATATAAACAAACCAGAGTTGGATAGTGTGAGAAAAAAATATTGTTTCCCCAACAATGTGTTTTTTCTCCAGGGAATATAAGGTCTGGTCACCCTCTAAAGGGTTATTAGAGACAGTGTGGGATGTATTTACCCACTCAGCAGTACTTCTTCACATCATCCAGCTGCACTTTGGCAGAACCAGCAAAATGGCTGCGCTGGCTCCTTGGAGCACCATGGCCATGCATCAAAATTGCATTTTACAGCTATCAAAATGATGGCTGCACCATCTTGCCAAGCACCTATTGGGCAGGATGGAACAAGGGGGCACAATGAGAAAGCCTGCCAGTGTGTTTCTTACATGCACCAAGAAGAAAATTGAGAAGCAGCACTGCTTTGCTGCTTGATCCACATTCACACTGCTTTCATCAATGAGGCCCTACCATGCCCACCCATACCCAGATTGTGCTCCAGCAAAATAGAACATTATCCCTGTATGACAGGCTGTGTCAGCCAAATCTGAGAAATCAAAAGAAGCTTTAGTTTCAATCGCACGGGAAAACGCTTGAGTTTTGAGTTACAAAATGTCAAACATCAATGCGGCAAAAGAGACTCTGGCTCTTTGGGCCTATGTCAATTTCAATGGACCTGTGTCTTAAACTGATTGATGTAGAAGTGAAACTGACTGGGGCTGCAAAACAATGTGGTAAATTCAGAGAGAAAGCCTTTTGAAATGGTCAGCCCAGCAGACTTCATCATGTGTTAAAATGCGCTTTTGTAAATAAGGACAAATGCCTGTTTTAAAAGTGTAGTGTTGAAAGAAGGCCCTGTTTTGGCTAGCAATGTAAAGGTTTCTGTGGAAACATATATGGGATGTTTTATTCAACAGGCTTGCTTTTGATTTAAAACAAAATAAAATAAGAAATAAAGACATGGGCTGCCTTCTAAAAACTAGCCAAACAGGTTTCTGCCATGGTTCAAGGGACATTTGGCTGACCAAAGGAGTGGCCTAACCCCGAAAGAAGGAGCCACCTTAGATTCTAGGACACATGGGTGATAATTGCTAGCTTGGAGAACTTTGAATAGGACCAGAAGTGCATATCACATACTAATCAGACTTTTGTCTGTGCTCCAGGCTGAGACAATAGATTCTGGGACACCAACCTGTGAAGTGAGGAAGTGGCAATAAACATTCAATCAAACTGGGAAACCCCCATGGCCACCCTGGGCTAAAATGACATTTCGGGGGTAGCTTGAAAATAAAATGGGCCAAGTGAAGGACAAAGGCCAGCCCCATTTGCTTCAAAAGACTATTTTGATTAAGAAACTTTTAAGACTTTTATCTTTGCAACAGGACTTTGCAGGAACGTAAAAAGTTAACAGTGTAAATGTAATTTTGTGGTTTTTAATTTAAGACGTTGTAGCCTTTGCTACCATATTTGGAACAGAAATGGCAGAGAATTGCATATTCTAAGGAAAGTGTACATTATGCCACTTTGAAATTCAATACTGATTTGTCTAATAATAATCTATACACATGTATAAAGTTATAGAATTTTAGGCTGGATATTTCTTACTGAAAATGACGAAAAATTGTTAAGCGAACAAATCAAAGTCTTACAAACTGGAGAGTTGGACTGACACTCTCTGACTAAAACATGTAATCTGCTTATGTAATTTGTTAAAATGCCACAAGTGTAAAAATGTGCCATTTGTGTCAAAATTGGGATGTGGCAAAATTAACTGTTGGAGGTTCTCGACATAGGAAACCCACATCATAAAGCTGATGTCAGGTCTCTAAAAGTCCAATCAGCTGATGGGAAGGCAGTAACAATCACCCCTGACCAATCCAGTTGTTAGGGACGTACCCGGCCTAAGCCTCCCCTACCATATAATTCTATGATGTCACCCGCTTTTATATAAAGGGTGGGAGTTCCCAGACAAGGCTCTCTCCAGAATTTCCAGCGCCTGTGTTCCTGATATTCTACATTCATCTTGCCAGATTCCAGATTCCACTCCAAGGCCAAAGCATAGCTGACTCTATCCCAGCAAGGCCTTGAACTAAAAACCCCACAAAAAAAGGGAAAAGCTGTGGTACCCTTTTTGGGGAGCATCCTGAGACCAGACCAGCTTTTTGCCCGCTAGCTGCATGCCAGCTGTACCTCTGCCATCCAGCTGTACCACTACCTGCATCGAGCTGTACCTTTGCCATCCAGTGACCAGACAGGCCTAGCTGTCGTTTTGCCAGGAGAGTCCGCCGCCATCCGGCGCCCGTCATGCGGTGACCAGAACCCAGTTCACTCTTCCAAAATCCCAAATTCAAGTGTGGACTGTGAGTATTTCCCCATCCCATAGAAACACATAGCCTACCTCAAATTGACCCTTTGTCTTGCTCCACTCTCCCAGTAACCCTATCCATACCCTGGTAACTTGTTGAAAACTGTTAGAATTCTCTGTGCACCCTGTCCTTGTTTTATTAGTGTTAGCGCAATTCTTTAATTCATCTCATCTTGTAACTCCTTAGTGATATTTGGAATAATTTAAACTAATTCCCACATAAAGTTGAAGCGGGGGTGACAAGGTTAAGTCGCAAATCAACCTTGGATCATACCGTGTCTTTCTTTAACTTTCTAGTCTTGATGGGCTTTCTTTGCAAACCAATTTCCTCTCTTTCACGGCTTCCTTTTTATCAAAACCAAACCTCCTTTTATCTTGCAAATCTCATCCAGTTCTTTAGCTATAGCTATCCTATTACCTCTATATTGTCCCTGTGATGTGAATCTATTCCCCAGCCCAAAAACCGCATTCCAATCCAGTATTTCACCCGTTTTTCATAAAAAACGCCTGACATTTAAAACTGCAATTGAGAAAAAATGCAACTTTCCAACGTGTGATTCCGGCTGCATCGTGTTCTTACTTTCAACTTGCTTTTGAACTGTATGCCTTTGTTGATACTTTGCCTTGTGATTGCTAGGGTTTATACATTACTGCTATTGTGAGAAATCATATTTGCCTCATAGATTTAACCGCACATTATTATTTTGTCAATTTCCGAGTGTCATTTTAGGCCATTGCAAAGGGTTTAAAATCTGTTTTGCCCTCTTATTTGTGAGGGAAGGTCGGATTTTGATTCTGTTTGCTGTCTCATATCCTTGACTCCCTGACTACCTGCTGCTTCTTTCTATCCACTCAGAATTCGATTAATTGTGGGTTTGAGGGAACATTGCAGGGGGAAATCTTAACTATCTATCCTAATTGAAAAAGTGCTCCTATTCAATTGTGCTTTGGATATGTTCTTGTAGAAGGTTACCCAAGTGTATTTCAGTAGTTTTCATTGTAATTATCACCCCGTTGGTGATTGCTGCCCAATATAAAATGTGTGTGATTTCTTTGAATTTTAAAATAAATAAATATTGCATTTCCACCCACCGGCCTGGTTCATGGTCCATTGTGACCCGGGGTATTTGTAAAAGGGGGTGTGAGACGGGTCGGGTATCGGCTCAATTTGAATTAGTTAAAATTAAAGAAAAAGCATTCTAATTGTGCGCTACATCTAAGGCTGAGGGCGTGTGTGACGCCCGATTGGAATCCTTCACAAATTGGGGGCTCGTCGCCGGGGATTGGGTTTGTTTATTCACCTGTGACAGCTTAACACAGCAGGCTAACCTTCAAGGTAGTAATACTTTGTGTGGCTGGAACACTGTGTTACGCTGTAGAAGCGCCTCCCAAAACAAAAATCCTAAGTACAAGGCCTCTGTATAAATTAAAGCTAAATCAACACTAAAAATAGACAAAAAGCAACAGAATACAGATTACCCTTGCATAAATAAATTAATAAAGAAAGAACACTTTCCAAAATGGCCACAGTAGAGATCAATATAGCTAGGGAGCACCTTCTGCACAATTTGTTTGTCAGGGGGGAATGGCCAGAGCAAGATGAAAAAGTCTGGCTAGAAGAAATGGTGCAACAGGTCACCGCCATGAACATGGACACATGGCAGGACGGTGGCCTATTACATCAAGCTTTGAGTGAGTTATACATGACTCCGAAAATTAAAGAGGAGCAGATTAAAATTGTCAGAATCACGGCCTACATGTATCTCCATATGGGAGTGATGCAGGAAAAGCATGAGGAAAATACAACTCTTGCGCAAAATCAATCTGAACTCTTAACTAAAATCCAGACTGAACTAAAATTAGCAGAACAAAAATTGCAAAAGAGCCAAGATTCTGAGGCAGAATCTGGAAATTACATAAAAAATTAAAAGAGGACTTGGCTCTCCAACAGCAGAATAATGTAGACAAAGAGGCCCAATTAGATGCATTAAAAGTAGAGTGTCAGGAAAAGAGTCAACAGAAGCTGACTCAACAATTAACATATAACAGGGGCTGCTCAGGACAAATAACCATGCTGCAAGATCAGGTCAAAAGGTTGGAAGAGGAGAATAATAAACTCATTATTAAAGAACTCCACTCCCAAGCAGAATTTGATCAAGAGCGCCAGAAATGAAATACCATCAAGCAACAAAGGGATGACCTGGCTGAACAGAGGGGCACCCTAAATCAGGAGAAAGATGCCCTATGTCAGGAAGTAAGCAATTTAAAAACAGATTTACAGGAAAGTGAGTTGGGCCTCCAGAAACTAAATGAACTCAAAACAGAATATGGAAAGTTATTGGAGCACACCAGACGGGTAGAAGGTGCTCTGGAAGAGAACACCCAAACTAAAAATGCACAAACTCAGGAGGTGAGTCTCCTGCAACAAAATTGGTCAGTGTTCCCAAACTATACAGGCAGCACAAAGAGATAATGAGGCCCTCTGTGAGGAGAAAGATGGACTCCACCAGCAGAGTGGTAGCTCAAGAGCGGGTCATAGAGGCCAGTAAAGCCCTGATAGCTAAGCAAAAGGCTCAGATCTTTGCCTATTATCAAGAGGTAGGGGCTGAGAAGGAAAAACTAGCGAGGTTGGAGAAAGGGTATCCTAGATCTAATCCAAACTGGAGGGACCCCGAACAGGTAGAGAGGGACAGGGCAACCCCTGATCATAGTATGATGACCTCTGTACTAAGGGACTCCAACCCATTTAATACTTTGTGCACTGCTGACTTCATGGCTACCGGTTCACATGAGCCAGAAACCATGAGGCCATCAGAATTAAATAGGCCTAGCATGATGGAGCTGACAGGTCAGCGCCCCCCAGAAATTGATAGAAGGGCATCCCTGGATAGATACAAAAATATAATGGCTGATGTCTCTGACCGGAAACCTCCTATGAGGAGAAAGTCAGGGAATTCGATCTGCAGAATCACTACCTCCAAAGGGACCAGTTGGTTCGATTTGCACAAGAACAACAGGAAAAGAGGCCCCAAAAGAGCATCCTGAAGACCTCCACCCAATCAGGGCAGTGGGGGGATACTCTGCCAACCCTGGAAGCAGGGAGGAGTCAGAAGACTACTCTCCTGTGCGCCACAGGGGAGAAGAAACTAGGCCCCACCATTCTGCGAGCCCCTCCCAAGCTCACAGAATCAGGGAGCACCTAGATGATCATGAGGGGACCTCAAATAGCAGCGCCTCTGAGTCTGAGGGCGAATGGACTCGGGTGACGCAGCGAAAGAAGGCAGATAAACCAAAAAGAGTTCTGGTGAAAGACCCCATTAGGCAGATCAAGGCCATCAGGAATTTCATGACACTGTACAATAAAAACTGCAAAATATTCTGTCTGGGAGCATTTGGAACTCTATGAACAAATGATGGACACATTTCACATAAAAGATAGCCAGAACTGTATAGATTATGCCAAATGGACATTCTCTCCAGAGTACTCCAGCTTCTTTGCTGGACTGGAAGACCAAAAACATTCAAGATGGTCCACCTACAAGGCGGCCATCTTGAAGCACTTTTCCACCCATAGAAACCCAAGAGGCTCGCAAAGCCTACAATCTACAATGTGGGGAAGATCAGGCCCCACGAGAGTTTGTGCAGGAATTAAAACGCGCCTTTGCCCAAACCACCAGGAGGGTGCGCACGGATAGCAGAGAGTTTATCACTACCTACTTTCATGCGCTCCCAAAATACATTATGACCCAGCTGGTGAGGGATTTCCATGATAAAAGATCTCTGGACTGGGTAATAGAGCAGGCTACCCAGATATATGAAGTCCAAAAACCTGCAGAAAATAAAAATCAGGTTAAAAACTCCAAGCCAACCAACACCCCTGCTGCTGCTAAGGTGGCAGAGGTGAAGGTTGCCCCCATTTTGGACCTAGAAATGGGGGAGCCTAAAAATGCACCAATCCCAAACCAGCAAAACCAGAGGCCAAGAAGGCCTTCAGGCCAATCACAAACAGGTGGTAGTCAGGGAGGTAATCCCACCAATGGGACCCCTAACTCTCCTGATTATATCAGTCCCAGATACAAGGGCAACCGACCATCTTGGGGTATGTATGGACTCCCCCAGCCCAAGGGGGGGATCCAATCAGGTAAGTACTCCCCAGGAAACTTCCCTCCTAACTTCCCTCAGGAGGGCAGTAATCCCCAAATCCTGGGTTAAGTTTCTTTCCCCGGTATCCACAAAACCCCAACCTGCAGGACAACCCTCCTTTCTTTCCCGCTTTCAGGAGCCCAGACTACCCAATCCGGGAGAGGGGAGGCCAAGGGTGGAGGGTTACCAAAATCCCCAATTCACTAGGGTACTCCGGGAGAAGGGATAGTTACCCTTCCCGAGAACCACCTAGGTATGAACAGAGACCCCGTACCAGCCAGAACGGGTGTCCCAACTGGAGCGCCAGGTCCAGAACCTCACCCAGGATCTGGTCGCATGTTGAGGGCTCAGCAGAACCCTCAGATGAACATGGCGGCTCAGAACCCCTCAAACCAAGGGTCTGGCACCCCAGAACAATGACAGGGAGAGAACCCCGACAATTCACCGGTTCCAGAGGAGGAGGCACAGGGAAGGGGGTGTAAAGCCCTAGAGGAAGCTTCCTTCCTCACCCGTGAAAAGCCCCTGGACACCCAGGAACCGGAACAAAAATCTCTTGCCCCGAAAATCTGCAACCCAGGGAACAGAGGGTGGGTAGGAGAAATAAAGACAGTAAAAAGGCCCATTTTGTGGAGGAAGTTAGTGTCCTCCAGTTTGAAGGGGAAGAATCCTTAGAGGATTCTGGGAAAACAATCTTCTCCTTCAGGGACAGGGGAATTCCTCCCAAAGAAAAATGGGTCCCAAGAGATCTGAATGAAGACTGGATGGGTGTGGGGACTGATTCAGAGTCACCCATCCCTGAACCCCAGAATTGTCATCCTGAGAAAAAATAGTAATGGAGGGATCCTCCCCACAAATTGGTTGTAGTGACTGCCACCCGGTAAGCGGGGGCAGCACAGAGCTAAGGGAAACAGGGGATTCCAAAATCTCCACTATTTCAGGATGCCAACATTTTATTACAGATTCCCAGACTCTGACACAGAAAATTGTCCAAAATGCCACTGTGTCAGAGTCCAAAATAAAGAAATTGACCACCCAGCTTGCCCAAAATGCACATTACCTTTGCCCTCTTGAGGAGAAGGAGGGGAGATTTTATGCCCCGTTCAAGTGCAAGGGCAATGTACAATTTCGCACTGGAGGCACACGGATCCCAAGCAAAGGCTTTGATCGAACTGAATGCAGGAAGGGAGAATTACCAATTCCTCTCACCTCTCTTCCTGGACAACTTCAGAACTTTGAGGAAGAAATCCTGTCGAGGGGACTGCGGATTTGGACATCAAAATTGGCGACACAAGGTGAAACACCCGTCATAGTAGTGACTCCAGAGGGCACCCCTTGTTTACTAGGGAATGACCTCCTGAGAAGGTTGTCACCCCTAATAGATTGTGTAAACAAGGTCCTCTGGACCCAGACTAGCCGACCAATAAAATTAAAACAGAGTGTCAACCATGTTAGTTTAAACGGCACATGCCACATGGTTGAACAAAAATCTGACCAAGTAGAATTTCACTTCCAGAACAACCAAATTCCAGACGTGACAGTAATAGCAGTAGGACAACAGACTGGTGATGGGGGGTCCTCTCTATTTCTGAAAATCAACCTTCCTTCCAGTTTAAGGTGGTATTCCACACTGGAAGGAAACACTCTGAAATTCTATACTAATCCACAATCAGAAACTCCCACTCTATAGTCCAAAAAGATGAGAAATCAGCTCAAAGCCTGGCTGATATTCAGAAAATTGGAGAGCAGTTGTTCATCCCTGTTCAGTTAAATGATGGGAAGGACTCTGTTCTCGTCGAGTGTGTGTGAACAACGGTAAGAGCTTCATCAGCGAAGCCATGTTCCGCAAACTCCCAAAAGATCCAGCCATTCCACATTTAAATTGATAGACAAATGGGAAATGGACCTGGAAACCCCAATTCCAAACATCTCCTGCCTAGCAGGTGTATGCTCAAAATGTCCATAGGCAACAAGAGCATAGACCATAATTGTTGGGTCGTGCGAGATGTCCCTGCTGCATTTTATTTAGGCAGTGACATTCTCAATCGCTTTGCCATTAATTTGGACCTAATAAACTTCAAAGCTTGGTCCCGATTAGCGGATAATCCCATGGGCTTTGATGACCCAGAGAAAGCATTTAGGTCAGCTCAACTGCTGCCTTATGCAGTTGAAATTCAGATTGGAGAGGAAGTCACCATCCAGACGGACCCGACAATTCTCACTTGGAAGTAAAAATTAAAAGAGGACAGAAACTGCAAAATCCTGACGCATATGTACACCTCAATGCCCATCTCCAACAGCAGGGGTTGGGGTTAAACCCAACCCATTAGTCAATATAGAACACAACACCATTCCAATAGTGGTGGATAACAGCGACCTTAAGAGTATCACTCTGGCGCAGGCACCATTATTGGAATGGCGGTTGATGACCGACATTTTTCCATGATCTAGGAAATGAACTGTTAGGACCAATCCCCAAGGACTGTTTTGACAGTGACAGTGATGACAATACAACACCAGACAGGATCTTCACCCGGCATGGGGGGAATTTCCTGGTGTACACTTCCTGCCCTTATGGTAAGGAAGATGTGACCTGTGACTTCAGGAGGATGAGGTGATTTTCCAGGTCCACGAGGACTGCCTTCCCCACCTGAAACCCTCTGTCCAAATCAGCACTCTAACCAGGACCTCTCCACCCAGCTGGAGGAGGCCGCTGAGATAGCAAACCAGAAGTCTTTCCAGGCTTCAGGCAAGATGGTTGAAGAGAGAGTCAACCTAGCTGATGCCTGTGTGACTCTGGCAAAAGCAAAAGTTGAAACAAGTTTCTTAGATTTTCAAGATCTCTTTGCGGTGGAC
>PGSH02000248.1:0-18183 GCA_002915635.3 Ambystoma mexicanum | reverse complement strand
CGCTGGGCGCTGCTTCCGTTGATGATAATTGGAACTTTGTGAAGTCCCAGATTCGTGGGGTTTTTTCTGACGAAGTGCTTTTCGTTTTAGTAGAGCTATAGCAGTTTGTCTTTGTGAAGCGTAACGCTCTGTGGGTGGTTCGTTCTCCAAGGTTGAGTTTGGGTCCGCTTCCACGGCTGAAGGGGAAGAAGCCACCGTTAAAGGGAGGGACGAGGGACCTACCGACCTCTCTGTTGTCGGTGGAATTAGCAATGGGTGTGGTGGTAAAGTGGGAGGTGTTTCGGTATCGTCTCCTTCATCTAATGTGGTCGTGTGGCCAAAATTTGCATGCCATTCAACTTGAGTGGTACTTCCAAAGTCGGCACATGACACCAGGTTGTCTTCCAGGTTTCTAGCTTGTAGAGCGTGCGTATGGATGTTGCGCTTTTTGTAGATTTGTTGTAAGGTTGAGTCGATTAGGGGTTCGAAACTCTGTGCTTCTTCTTGGACCGAAGCGCAAGGGTCAGATCGACGCGACCTTCCAGCGACAAACGGTGCGATCCCAGTCGTCGTAGCAGAAGCTGGAAGGTCCGGGGATTTTTGTCGGCTCAGTAAGACCATACCGCTGGGGTCAACTTGACTGCGCCCTTCGGCGTTGTCGGTCTGGTCCCATTCGCCACAGCGGAGGCAGGTCGATCTCTTGAGACTGAAAGCTGATTACGCGGTGTCAGGAACGGTGTGTGGTCAGACGGATTTGTCATCGTCGTTTCGCACTTATCTATGGAACCTCCTGGCGAGATCACAACAGAATTTGGCTGCAAAGGGGGTCCAGTAACGGCGGGGAGCTGATGGAAGACTTCGTCCCTCAATAGGTGTAACTCAGTTTGGACGGCGGTTTCTTCCTCTTTGTCGGCTTGGGAGCTTGCTTCACGCAGCAACTGGCTGTCTAGCGAGCTTGGCCTAGACGATGGAGAGGAGGAGGAAGAGGAGGAGGATGAGATGGATTTAGCCTCCCCCTTTGCCTTCCTTACGTTGCAATGGGATCGTAGATTTTCTCTGTCTTTTGTATTGCGTCGATCAATTCGTTCCAGGCGTGTGTGTTGGCTGCGTAGGACGCGACCTAGCGGTGTTATTGGTGTTGTTGATGAATTGAGTGAGTTCGAGTTGACTGAGGAGGCCATATCGGCCGAGACGGCCACGTACTGCCGTAGATTGCTTGTGGTTTTGGCAAGCCAACACCGCGTGCCGCTTCGCGTAGGTGCAAGGGTTTTGGTCGCTCCTCTCTGGAAGAAAATATGGTGTGTGTGATCAGTGTCTTACCTAGCCTTTTAGCCACCACCAGCCGCAAACAGCAGACAACAGCTCGCCCTTTTCACCACTCGGGCTTCTCGCCGCAAGGGTCGAGCTGTTCTGCTTATGAGGCTGAAGCAGAGGGAGTGGCTTCCGAAAGTCACGTGACACGGGTCACGTGTTGCAGGAGGGATGCCCCTCACTTCAAACTGCTCGCAGCTGAGCTGGGAGTCTTACGCGATTTGGAGGGGGCGTTGTGAAATCGATCCTCCTCCTGTCCACAAGGCGGATGCCTTTCAGTTCCTTCAGTTCTTTACACGAACAGAGTCTTCAGCATGGGTAGCAGCCGCACAGCAGACAACAGCTCGCCCTTTTCACCACTCGGGCTTCAGGTGTCTAACTGTTGTTAAAAATCGGCAGGAAGGCAACAAACATAACATTAATCAGAAAGATGAAGGAAACACTCAAAGGAAACAAGGAAGTAGTTAGTACCATAGCAAATGAAGGTTTTTTTTTAATCCGACAAGGATTTTTTTCCCCAGACCCAAGGATTAGAAAAGCAAACACAGAAACTGAGCACAATGCACAGTACACTGGTTTGTAAACTAAATATGAGGGTAAAAAAAAAGGTAAACTGTCTATTATGCAATGTAGTAAGTTTTCATAAAATGCAAAGACTAACATACCTTTTTCTTTTATCACAGAAATTAAAAAGGGATACTTCCGCCAAGTACGAAAGGCATTTAAAAATATATGTGGATTCTGAACAAAGTAAGGAGTAAGTATATTGGCAGTCATTTTCTACACATGCAAATCTACACGTCTAATCTATGGTAGTAATATGCTGCAGTGGCTGTAGGCTGGCCCTTGCATCTTCGGTGTGTAACCTACGACCTACGCCTTACGACCAAAGTACAAAGAGTATAGTTCCCTAGACACAACCATTGCTGCATATCGAAACCATGGTCCTTGTAAATTAGCTACTTATAAATTTACTGTTGGGACCACCGTCTGCAGCCATGCAGGCAAGACATTAGGGCGTGCACACAACTAGCGCATTACACCACACCCATATTCACTTATAACTCCACTACTTATGACTTCAGTCTTGGGTGCATGGCCTTTGGGCATGCAGTCAAGACTCTGGGTCCTGGCCAGAAACACCACAGCATATCGGAACCATTGTGCCTTGTCATTTCACTATGTACAAAGTTGGTTTTGGGAGCATGGCCTTTGGCCATGCTCCCAAAATGCTACGCCCTCCCCACAACCATCTTAATGGTGTTGCATAGTACAAGTGTACCAATAGCTGTGATATGTTGCAGTAGTTTGTAGCCACAGGCTACAGACGTGAGTTTGAGGCCATAGAATTATCAATGTATGGGTGTACAGTATATAAAATGCACAGTTGCTTACAACTGCAGTGCTTATTACTTTGTTCAAATACTCTGCATCCTGGCCACTACTACCACACCATATGACATCCATTGCGGCATATAACTACACTACATACAAATGTGCTTTTGGGGCATGGCCTTCGGCCATCACCCATGATTGCAGCCCCTCCCACAGCCGCCTGAGTGATGCACTACCACACCATATCACACGCATTGTGCCTTGTAAGTACACTACATATAACTGTTCTGTTTGGTGCATGGCCTGCGGCCATGCACTCATGACTGCAGACCCTCCCCACAGCCACCTGACTGATGTTGAATACTAGGGGTGTCTCTGTAGCTCTGAAATACTGCACTGTTGTGGGCAGGACCTAAAATCTTAGGTGTATGTCCATACATTTCAATATATGGTTGTGAAGTGGCTTATAACTCCAGTGCTTACACGTTTCCTTTTGGGTGCATGCTTGGGTGTATGGCATACAGCCTGCAACCATGCACCCAAAAGTACACATCTTGGCCAAAACCACCGCACTAGATAAAACCCATGTGGGCTTGTAAGTGAAGAGGTTATAGCTTTCTTGTTGGGTGCACACACTCCCCACAGCCAGGCAATCGATACGCATTACTATGGGTGTATCGATGTGTGTGACATGCTGCAGTGTTTGTGGCCAGGGCCTAGAGTTTTGGAAGTAAGGCCTTCGGCCTTCGGCCATGCATCCAAGACTCTAGGCCCTGGCCACAACCACTGTAGCATGTGACACCCATGGCGGCGTACTAATGAATACAATACCCATAGGAAAAAGTAATGCAATTACGGCATGTTGGCAATTTCAATGTTCCCTAACACCACGCGTGTCCTTACAACAGTTACAAGTTCCCTGTGCACTGCACGAGACTGAAATACTGCCCTTATTGGACCCCTCATTTTCTGTGCGTACAAGGTGGCCATAGAAAATACATCATGAAGAGGTTGTAACTTTGTTATTGGGTGCATGGCCTTCGGTCATGCACCCAAGAGTGCAGGGTCTCTCCACAACCACCTCAGTGATTTGTGGTAGTGCGGGTTTTTCTATAAGTGTGGTATCCTTCACTGCTTCTGGCCAGAGGCTTCACTCCTAGCTGTATGTCCATAGATATTACATGGGATGGGTGTGCAGTGGCTGCACGTCCAGTACTTATAACTTTGTGCACTGCATGGACTGAAATGCTACCGTTATTACACCCCTCATTTTCTGTGCGTACAAGGTGGCCATAGAAAATACATCGTGAAGACTGACCCCAAGAACAAATGCATTGATCACCCATGTCTTACTGTCTGAACCTGTCCCAATGCTCTGTGACACAGCAAAAGAGTTTTATAAATATAGCATGTGTACGCTGGTTGTTGCTCCGCTATCGGCGGATCCAAGATGTCGGGCGCAGCCAAACAATCTGACGCAGAACATGTCTTGCAGCAGCCAATCGGCAGAGACGTTGCGTGTCCACGGTCATGATGCGAGCCCATTAGCCAATCGTTATCTTGTCCGCGGAGCGAACAGGGGAGTGTGACCGCAGAGCGGAGATAGACATCACTAATTTTTTGAGACAAACTTTTTGGTTGTTTTAAAGAAAAATACTGGATGGATTGTCACCAAATTTACAAAAGCACGCTTTCTGGACCAAGCCCCTATACCTGCCGCAAATTTCGTGAAAATCCGTCCCGCGGTTTGACCTGTAGCCGTGCGCAAAGTTTTTCCCCCATTCAGTCTATGGGGAAAAAAGACGTTTCGGGACCCCCCTAAAAGTTTGGTGAGGATTCGTCCAGGGGAAGCAGAGTTATAGGCCGCCCAAAAAGTGCTCTTCCTATGGAAACAGCAACTTAACCAAAACTACCATGGCCGTTTAATATATATATTCACTAAAAAAAACTTTGTTAGAGGGACGTTATGGTTAAGTTGCACTACTAAAAACCTATGAAATTCACTAAAAAAAAACTTGATGACAGTGTATATTCAGCACAACAACTTCATTGACACAATGTTATGATTAAGTTCCCCTTCCAAAATCCAGTAAAATTCTCTACAAAAAAATCTTTTTGAGGGGACGTTATGGTTAAGTTGCCCTACCAACAATCTGTGTACTTCACAAAAAAAAAAAAATTCTACCTCCCCGTTATGGTTCAAATTAAAACCGAAAAACCCCTGAAATTCGCCAGTTATGGTAAGCTAAGCAACCATAACTGCCCGCACCAGTGTGCACTGCTAACACTAACACCCAGGACATGAAAGATGGCATCACAAATGTCATTGATGACATCAATGATGACATCACATGTGTAGCCCCTTCGTTTTTGTTCACTGCCATATCTAGGCCAGGTGGCTCTATTTACTGACAGTCAGAAACTTAACTTTCAAAAGGTATTACATTTATAGATATTGCTATTCTCACATGTTCTTACACTACTTTTCTTAGAATTTATTTTGCATCTTATGCAAAGTTTGGTGAGGATTCGTCCGGGGGGGGGCAAAGTTATAGGGGGGTCCCAAACTTTTTTTTTCCCCATAGACTGAATGGGAAACATTTTTTGCTTGCGCCTACAGCCCAAACCGCTGGACGGATTTTCACCAAATCTGGTGAAAAATCCGTCCAGTAGTTTTTTTAAATGACCAAAAAGTAGGTCAGAAAAAATGAGTGATATCTGTGTTCGCTTCGCGGACACACTTCCCTGTTCGCTCCGCGGACAGGACGGTGATTGGGCAAGCAGCTTGCGTGATGTTCGCGGACATCTGACGTGCTTTTCTATTGGCTGTCGTGAAGCATGCAGTGCCCGCCATCTTTGTTTATCGGTGCGGGATCTGCTGCCTGCACAGTGTAGATGTGGGCTGCGTCGGCCACGAAAAGGCGGTGAGGCACAGGCCCTCGTGTCTCTCTCTTGTTCCCCCACCCCCGCTCATGGCCCGTGTCTCCCATGTTCCCCCCCTCGCTGATTCTCTGTGTGTTCCTCCCACCCCCGCTCATGCTCCGTTTCTCTTTCCCGTTCCCCCCGCTCATGCCCCGTGTGTCTCTCCCCTTCCCCCCACCCCCGCTCATGCCCCGTGTGTCTCTCCCCTTCCCCCCACCCCCGCTCATGCCCGTGTGTCTCTCCCCTCTCCCCCACCCCCCGCTCATGCCCCGTGTCTCCCTCTTTCCCCCACCCCCGACTCATGCCCGTGTCTCTCTCCTTTCCCCCCACCCCCGCCTCATGCTCCCTGTTACCCCACCCCCGCTCATGCCCGTGTCTCCCTCTTGTCCCCCCACCCCCCGCTCATGCCCCGTGTCTCTCCCTGTTCCCCCCACCCCCGCTCATGCCCTGTGTCTCCCTCCTGTTCCCCCCACCCCCGCTCATGCCCCGTGTCTCCCTCCTTTCCCCCCACCCCCGCTCATGCCCCGTGTCTCCCCTGTTCCCCCCACCCCCGCTCATGCCCGTGTCTCTCCTGTTCCCCCACCCCCGCTCATGCCCCGTGTCTCCCTCTTCCCCCCACCCCCCCTCATGCCCCGTGTCTCCCTCGTGTTCCTCCCCACCCCCCGCTCATGCCCCGTGTCTCCCCTGTTCCCCCCACCCCCGCTCATGCCCCGTGTCTCTTTCCTGTTCCCCCCACCCCCGCTCATGCCCCGTGTTTCCTCCTGTTCCCCCACCCCCGCTCATGCCCCGTGTCTGCCCTGTTCCCCCACCCCCCCGCTCATGCCCTGTGTCTCCCTGTTCCCCCCACCCCCTGCTCATGCCCTGTTGTGTTCTCTTTATACACCCCGCCTTCCCTTTCCATGGTGGCCGCAGGCGTCCTGGTGTAGGAAGGAAAATCTTTTTTTTTTACCACCCGGGGTTCCCACTTTGAGGACCTAAGATTCTAGTGGTCTTCATCTATTGAAAAGGATGTTATGGTGACGTTGCACTAATAAAAACCTATAAAATTCAGTTAAAAAAATTGTGTTACAAGGATGTTATGGTTAAGTTGCGCTACTAAAAACCTGTGAAATTCAGTGAAAAAACATTGTCAAAGGGACGTGTCAGAATCGGAAACTACCACCCCCGGAGACTCCTCACCTGACTCCTTAGAGGAATCCTCCTTAGTAGATGTCTTTGGTCTTCTTCTCTCCTCCTTCTTGATCTCCTGCGGGTATTCGTCTGTCTTGGTGCTCTTCCTTCCCTTCTTGTCCTTCTTGCGCTCGTAGAGATAGGGACGAGCTCCGCTTGAGGCCACCCTGACAGTGGTAGGAACAAGCCGTCAGGTGGACCAGGGAGCCAGTCCCGTACGTCAGGGAAAAGCCAGTGACGCAGAAAAACCCTGTTAGATGGTGAGTCCTTGCTGGCAGGGAGTGTGTCGGACGTGGAGGGCTGATGTCGAAAAGGATTGGAAGAGAGTCCACTGCGATCCACTGAAGGCTAAGCGGAGGCTGTACACGAGTAGTCAGGAGGAATGGTAAGGATATAATGCAGGTAAGAGTGAGAGAGGAGAGAGAGAGAGAGCTGGTACAGGAGAGCGAGAGAGAGAGAAGAATGAGAGCGTGAACGGAGCGGGAGCGAGCAAGGAGGGGAGAGACGAAATAGTAAGGAGAATGAGAGGGAGCGAAAGCGTAAGCACAAGAGTCAGGTATCTAGCGAAAGCGAGAGAGAAAGCAAGCGAGAGCGAAAGCATAAGCACAAGAGTCCGTTATCTAGCGAAAGCGAGAGAGAGAGCAAGCGGAGCGAAAGCATAAGCACAAGAGTCAGGTATCTAGCGAAAGCGAGAGAGAGAGCAAGCGGAGCGAAAGCATAAGCACAAGAGTCAGATATCTAGCGAAAGCGAGAGAGAGAGCAAGCGGGAAAAAAGTAACGGAGAGGCACAAAGGATGGTTTTACAGTACGGAGCCCGAACAAAGGAAAGAGCCGAGAAAACAGGGAAGCCAAGGCGGGTTGAGTACTAGGCAGATAAAGTATCTAGGGACCGAGCTCAAAGAGCGGCACTGCAGGCGATGTTAGCGAAAGGCTGACAATGCGAGTTGCAACGCACAGCGTTGTGGGCGTGGCTACCTTTTAAAGGAAAAGGACCAAAAAGACTAGAACGGTAAGGACCGCAAGGTGCCTAAGTAAGCCTCCATCTTTTCCACAGTGTCCAGGGTCGCGTTGTGACAGTATGCCCCTTCTCATCTGGGGTTCCCCGGGCTTATCCGGATGAAGGCGGTGAAAAAGACGTACCAAGCGAGGGGCATGGATGTGGCTTCTAGGTTCCCAGGTACGCTCTGCAGTGGAGTACCCCTTCCAATGTACCAGGTACTGAACTGTACCATGTCTGTAGCGAGAGTCCACCAGCCTCTCCACCTCGTATTCCTCAGGTTCTGGATTATCGGGAATTGATGAGCGTGGCACTGTCCGACCATGCGGATCTGATAGATAGTCCTTGAGAAGGGACGAGTGGAACACAGGATGGATGCGCTTCATGCTGTGAGGAAGCTTCAGGCGAAAGGCCACCGGATTGATCTGTGCGGAAATGGGGAAAGGCCCAATGAATCTGGCAGAAAACTTCCCTGGGTGTAGCCAGCGTGGTAAGAATTTAGTGGACAACCAAACCTTTGTGCCAACAGTCCATTTGGGGTTTTGAGATCTCTTCCTGTCAGCGTACCTCTTGTGGAGCTCCCTGCTGGTCTCCAAGTTCTTCTTAGCCTCCCCTTGTATACGTCTTAGTTCACTAAGCCTTTGGTCAACCGCAGGGACAGCAGTCGATGGTATTCCGACCAAGGGGATATGCATGGGATGAAAGCCATAGGAGAAAAAGAATGGACTGATTCCTAGGGAAGAGTGTACTGTATTATTATAGGCGAATTCCGCCGTGGAGAGAAAAGATGTCCAACTCTCCTGTTCTTGACCACAGAAACAACGAAGGTACTGTTCTAAGGTGGAGTTTAGACGCTCAGTTTGTCCGTTGCTTTGGGGGTGATAACCAGAAGAGAGTGCTCTACTGATTCCCAGAGTCTTGCACAGTGTAGACCAGAAACGAGAAGTGAATTGAGAGCCTCTGTCGGAAACAATAGTTTGGGGTAGACCGTGAAGCCTAACCACATCTCTCAGAAAAACCTCGGCTACTTCTGGAGCCGATGGTAGGCCAGGTAGAGGAGAAAAGTGTGCCATCTTACTCAGGGAATCTACTGTAACCATGATGGCGGTAGAACCCATAGAGAGAGGAAGATCCACAATAAAATCAGTAGAAATGTGTTCCCAAGGACGTGCTGGTAAAGGTCCTTGTTGAAGAAGACCCAAAGGGCGATGCGTAGAGGGCTTACTGGAGGCGCAAACAGGACATGCGGCTACATAAGCCTTCACATCCTTGGCTAAAGTGGGCCACCAGAAATACCTTGATACCAAATTGGTCGTGGCTCCTTGCCCCTTGTGGCCAGCAGAGGGTAGATCGTGACACCAAGACATAGCTTGGCTTTGAAGCTCTTTAGACGGAAGGAACAGGGTGTCCTTGTAGAAATACACTGTCCCTCTTTTCTCCAAAGAAGACAGACGGTCGTTGGGTATCTGAGTAGAACTAGTGTACGTTCAACCTCTTGTAGAAATGAATTGACCGCCCCTAATATCCTCTTCCCCGAAAGAATCTCTTCAGGTTTGTGTCCTTCTACTGGACATTCTTCTCCTAGGCTCCGGGATAAGGCATCAGCCAACACGTTCTCCTTCCCAGGAAGATACGTGATGTCAAAGTCAAATTGGGAGAAGAAATATGCCCACCGGGCATGTCTGGAATTGCGACACTCCATTTGTTGGAGTACCTTGAGGTTCCTATGATCCGTTCTCACCAGAAATGGATGGGCCGCCCCCTGTAACAGATGTCTCCACTCGACACAAGCCTGGCGGATGGCCAACAATTCCCGTTCCAAAACCGAGTAGTTTCTTTCACTCTGGGTGAGTGTCCGGGAGTAGTACGCCACCGGTGTCGATACCATCCTTACCAGACTGTAATAAGGCTGCTCCTATGGCACCTCCAGAGGCGTCCGTTTCAACCACAAAAGGAAGGGACTGATTGGGTTGAATGAGGATGGGCGCAGTAGTGAAGGCTTCTTTGAGTACCTGGAAAGCTTGTTCTGCCTTCGAGTCCCATGAAAATTCTTGACCTTTCTTTAGTAGGTTAGTAATGGGTAGCACGATCTCCGAAAAATTTGGGATAAAGCGTCTGTAAAAGTTTGAGAGACCCAAGAACCTTTGTATATCCTTAGGGCTGCTGGGAGTGGGCCATAGAAGTACCGCCTTCACCTTCTCGGGATCCATCTGAACTCCTTCTTTGGAGAGAATAAAGCCAAGGTAGGGAACAGACGAGGATTCGAAGATGCACTTTTCTGGCTTTAACAATAAATGATTCTCTTGTAGTCTTCTTAACACCTGCTCAACGTGTCTGTGGTGTTCGGCCGGAGAAGAAGAGAAGACAAGAATGTCGTCAAGATAGACTACTACAAAAGAGTATAGCAGGTCTGAGAATATCTTGTCCACAAACCGTTGGAAAACCGCCGGGGCGTTTACCAGTCCGAAGGGCATCACTCGATATTCAAAGTGTCCCAGAGGAGTTCTGAAGGCGGTTTTCCACTCATCTCCCTCCTTGATTCTCAACAAATGATAGGCACCTCGAAGGTCTAGTTTGGTGAAAATGTTAGCCCCTTCAACTGCTTCCAGTACTTCCTTTATAAGAGGCATGGGATATCTGTCTCTTATAGTCATACGGTTCAAACCTCGATAATCAATACACGGTCTCAATTCGGAGGTCCCTTTCTTGGGTACAAAGAACATAGAAGCTCCGGCAGAGGAGCGTGACTCTCTGATGAGACCGTTCTGAAGGTTTGCTTCCAGATATTCCTTAAGGGCCCTTCTTTCTGGGAGAGACATGGGATACATTCGGCCAAAAGGAACTGATGCACCTGGTTTTAATTCAATGGAGCAGTCTTCAGGCCGATGAGGAGGTAAAGAGCGTGGTAGTTCATCTTGAAAAAGTTCGGCGTATTGTTGGTAGCAGAGCGGCACCATCTGCACCACTGAGGCGGACTTAGGAGTAGGGATTCCCTTACCGGGAACCGGATTAGTCTGGAGAAGGCAGGAAGAAGTACAGAAAGAAGACGAAAAGCATATAGTGTTGGCTGACCAGTCAATAGTAGGATTATGCCTACGTAGCCATGGTATACCCAGTATTATTGGGAAGTGTGCGGCTCTTATCACATCGAAAACAATCTGTTCCTGGTGTTGAAAAAGAAGCATAGTAGCGGGTAAGGTTTCTTGTACAATGGGCCCGGAGGAGAGTGGAGTTCCATCCACTCCTTCTACGGGTAAGGAACGGCTCTTTTGTAGAAAAGGCACCCCCTGATCTTGAGCCCACTGGACATCGATGAAATTACCCGCAGCACCACAGTCCAACATAGCCAAGACCTCAACAGTGGGATTGGGCTCAAAAGTAAGATGAATGGTGAACACCAACAATCTGTTATCATCTTCTATAGCCTTCTGACAAGTAAGGTTGCAGGGATTGATCGTCTCTGCCCGGTTCTTATCCCTGCTCAAGACCGAGAGAAGCGTTTCCCGAACGTCTTGGAGGTACTTCGGGGCAGTTCCGGAGCAAATGCTAGAAGAATCCACAGTACATGCAGAGACCTAGATCTCTACGTCTCTTTCTCTCCTCTGGAGTCAGGGGGCCTCTAGTAGTTCCGATCTGCATTGGTTCTTCAATCTGGCTCCGATTAGGAAGAGAAACTGGAGTAGTACTGGCAGAAGGAAGGTTTCAGAACCTCCTCCTTTCTTGTCTTCGCTCTAGAAGTCGGTATTCCAGCTGAAGAGTCAAAGTCACTAGTTCTTGGAAGGAGGTCGGACGAGCCACTCTGGCTAGCTCGTCTTTGAGATCGTCATGGAGTCCCCGGCGAAAGAGGGTTTGTTGAGCGGAGACAGGCCATCCTGCATCCTTTGCCAGTCTGATGAAAGCTGAAGCAAAAGTTTGGACATCTTGAATCCCTTGACGAATGTCCAAGAGGGCTTCATAAGAGGAAAACTGAACCTCAGGTCTGTCGAATCTGGCTCTCATCTGTTGGGTAAATAGGGAATAATCGTTGATTGCTGGATCGGATTGGGATATCAACGGGGTGGCCCAGGCCAAGGCGTTTCCGACGAGATTAGCAACAAGGAAACCAACCTTGGACCTGTCCAATTCGTAGGCCTTCGGTCTAAAAGTGAAATAGACCATGCAAGCATCCAGGAATTCCTTCAAATGCTTTGGATTGCCGTCATATTTTCCAAAAGAGAATGACTGTGGAGGCAAGTCGCCACGAGTGTCATCTCGTACTGCGATCTGTTGTCGTAGACTGACATTTTCGGTTCGGAGATTCTGTACTTCAGTCTGAAGGCCTTGGATAGCAGCTACCATCTCCTGAAACTGCTCTAGGGAGGCCATGTTGACTTGTGGGCGTTGCAAACTGTCAGAATCGGAAACTACCACCCCCGAAGACTCCTCACCTGACTCCTTAGAGGAATACTCCTTAGTAGATGTCTTTGGTCTTCTTCTCTCCTCCTTCTTGATCTCCTGCGGGTCTTCGTCTGTCTTGGTGCTCTTCCTTCCCTTCTTGTCCTTCTTGCGCTCGTAGAGATAGGGACGAGCTCCGCTTGAGGCCACCCTGACAGTGGTAGGAACAAGCTGTCAGGTGGACCCAGGGGAGCCAGTCCCGTAACGTCAGGGAAAAAGCCAGTGACGGCAGAAAAAACCCTGTTAGATGGTGAGTCCTTGCTGGCAGGGAGTGTGTCGGAAGTGGAGGGCTGATGTCGAAAAGGATTGGAAGAGAGTCCACTGCGATCCACTGAAGGCTAAGCGGAGGCTGTACACGAGTAGTCAGGAGGAATGGTAAGGATATAATACAGGTAAGAGTGAGAGAGGGATAGAGAGAGAGAGCTGGTACAGGAGAGCGAGAGAGAGAGAAGAATGAGAGCGTGAACGGATGCGGGAGCGAGCAAGGAGGGGAGAGAGCGAAATAGTAAGGAGAATGAGAGGGAGCGAAAGCGTAAGCACAAGAGTCAGGTATCTAGCGAAAGCGAGAGAGAAAGCAAGCGGAGCGAAAGCATAAGCACAAGAGTCAGTTATCTAGCGAAAGCGAGAGAGAGAGCAAGCGGAGCGAAAGCATAAGCACAAGAGTCAGTTATCTAGCGAAAGCGAGAGAGAGAGCAAGCGGAGCGAAAGCATAAGCACAAGAGTCAGATATCTAGCGAAAGCGAGAGAGAAAGCAAGCGGGAAAAAAGTAACGGAGAGGCACAAAGGATGGTTTAACAGTACAGAGCCCGAACAAAGGAAAGAGCCGAGAAAACAGGGAAGCCAAGGCGGGTTGAGTACTAGGTAGATAAAGTATCTAGGGACCGAGCTCAAAGAGCGGCACTGCAGGCGATGTTAGCGAAAGGCTGACAATGCGAGTTGCAATGCACAGCGTTGTGGGCGTGGCTACCTTTTAAAGGAAAAAGGACCAAAAGACTAGAACGGTAAGGACCGCAAGGTGCCTAAGTAAGCCTCCATCTTTTCCACAGTGTCCAGGGTCGCGTTGTGACAGGACGTTATGGTTCCAAGTAAAACCGAAAAACCCTTGAAATTCGCCAGTTATGGTAAGCTAAGCAACCATAACTCGTGCCACCACCGTGCACTGCTACGACTAACACCCAGGACATCAAAGATGACATCACAAATGTCATTGATGACATCACTGATGACATCACATGTCTGGCTCACTCTTTTTTATTTTGCTGACATATCTAGGCCACATGGTTTTCTTCAGTAACAGTCAGAAGCTAAACATTTTATTTTATTTGTAGACGTATCCTTCAAGTAGGTTCTTAGAGTAATTCCCTTAGAGTGCAGTCACATCATATGAAACATATACATAGGGGAAGACACAAGCTTGAAAGACAGCAATCCTTTTTGTGCATAAAGATAATCAATAGACTTATGAGCACTTTCTGATAGTTCTGTTTTTTTATGGCTGTACTTTCCCTGTATATGGTTATATTTGTATACATTGTACTCACACTACTTTCCTTAGGGTCCAATCACATCAAGTGATACATATACATAGGGTAAATAGCAGCTTTGAAACAGAGCAATCATTTATTTGCATGAAAATAATCAGTTAAGTTATGAATTGTTTCTGCTACTACTTGTGCTTTTTTGCTAACTTCACTTTCCCTGTATATACCCATATTGGTATGTGTTCTTGTGTCTTTGTGTTTTGTCTATAGTAATGCAATTATGTAATACATGTGTTTTATTAGCTACTTATTACACATTTCACAGTACACAAAAATCTATTAAGAAAACAATTCTCTTTTCATTATTCAGCATATTAATATTACGAATATTATACCTTCATCTTGTACGCTGCACACAATGTTATGTCCTAAAGAACACTATGGGCCTCATTACACGGAAGGCGGTAATGGGTAACGGCCACCGTTAATGGTAACGGTGACCGTTAACCATTACCACCTTACTACGAGGTCCCTTAGGGGGTAGGTGCTTTAACGCCTGCTTTTTGCAGGCGTTAAAAACCAACCCGCTAAGGGACCTCGGAGCTAATTACGGCACCGCAAAATTGCGGTGCCGTAATTAGCGACTTCCCCATTCCCATAGAGCCCTATGGGGCAGAAATGGGAATGGGGAAGGGCAATGGCAGAAGGGGGATTTACCGCCCCACCAACCTTGGAATGGGGCGGTAAATCCCCTTTCCGCCAAGGCGGTGCCAGTATTTTACCGGCATGAGCCATGGCGCTAATAGCGCCATGGCTCACCGCCTTCCGTGTAATGAGGCCCTATATCTGTCCGTAGTGTTCGCTATCAAGTTTAAACTCTTCTAAGAACACAATTGGTGTCCTGAAATGTTCGTACGTAAACAAAATGGAGGTGTCCTGAAGAACACTATACCTGTTCGTAGTGTTCGCTAGCAAGTTCAAACTGTTCTAAGAACACACGCGGTGTCCTGAATTGTTCATAATTAAACGAAAATGGAGGTGTCTTAAAGAACACTATACCTGTCCGTACTGTTCGCTAGCAAGTTGAAAGTGTTCTAAGAACACAACTGGTGTCCTGAAATGTTCGTACATAAACGAAATTGAACGTGTCCTGAAGAACACTATCAGGGTAATTCATAGAATTTCACACAAAAGTGGCGCACGCGGCTGGCGCACAGTGTCCCCGTGTGATACACTGCGCCAGCCGCGTGCGATAAAATCCATTTCATCGCACAGCATATTCATGGATTTTAGCCCCCAAAACCAGCTGTGGCGCAGAGTGGCGCAGCGACCCTGCAGCAGCGCCAGTTACGCCCCCAAGAACGCCCTCGCACAAGGAAAATCCATCAAAATCCCCAATTCATCGCAAATGTCTGCGCTAACCCTGGACCAGTTTACAGGGCTGCCAAACAGCAAACGCCAAGCGGGGTCCGTGTATTACTGGGCTGCGCAGGAAGTTTCACACACGATTGGCCCTGTGCGAGCGGGGTACGTGTATAACTGGGGAGCGCGGGAAGTTTCACACGCGATTTCAGCAGGGTACGTGTATTACTGGGGTGCGCGGGAAGTTTCACACGCGATTTCAGCAGGGTACATGTATTACTGTGGTGCGTGGGAAGTTTTACACGTGATTGGCCCTGTGCGAGTGGGGTACGTGTATTACTGGGGTGCGTGGGAAGTTTAACACACGATTGGCCCTTGTGCGAGCGGGGTACGTGTATTAATGGGGTGCGCGGGAAGTTTCACACGTGATCGGCCCTGTGCGAGCGGGGCATGTGTATTACTGGGGTGCGCGGGAAGTCTCACACGCGATTGGCCCTGTGCGAGCGGGGTACGTGTATTACTGGGGTGCGCGGGAAGTTTCACACGCGATTTCAGCTGGGTACGTGTATTACTGGGGTGCGCGGAAAGTTTCACACACGTTTGGCCCTGTGCGATCGGGGTACGTGTATTACTGGGGTGCGCAGGAAGTTTCACACGCGAATTCAGCAGGGTACGTGTATTTCAGGGGTCCGCGGGAAGTTCCACACGCAATTGTCCTGGGTACGTGTGTTCCAGGCGTGCGCGGGAAGTCTCACACGCGAATTCAGCAGGGGTGCGTGGGGAGTACTACACGTGATTTGGCCGTGTGGGTCCTCCCAGGTGTTCCCTCTACACCCTCCACGGCCCCTGCAGGCAGCCCACACCACAGGGGACTACCCTGCACCCCTGCTCATGTCCCGCAGGCAGCCCATCCACCATGGGCATGCCCCCCAGCCAAGCCACATGTCACCTTGCACTACTGATCAACAATGCATGTCTCCCAGCACCCCCACCCCCCGCACTGTGGGGCACCTGCCAGCAGGCCCCCACTCATGTCCAACTCATGTCTCCCTGCACCCCACCACCCCAGCAGTCAGGGGCACCATCCACCAGGCCCCCACTCATGTCCCCCTGCACCCCACCCCCCAGCAGTCAGGGCACCCTCCACCAGGCCCCCACGCATGTCTCCCAGCACCCCACCCCCAGCAGTGCAGGGCACCCTTCACCAGTGCTGCCACACATGTCTCCCAGCACCCCAACCCCCCAGCATCCAGGGGCACCCTCCACCAGGCCCCCACTCATGTCCAACTCATGTCCCCTGCACCCCCACCCCCAGCATCCAGGGGCATCCTCCACCAGGCCCCCACTCATGTCCAACTCATGTCCCCCTGCACCCCCAGCCCCCAGCATTCAGGGGCACCCTCCACCAGGCCCCCACACATGTCTCCCAGCACCCCCACCCCCCAGCATCCAGGGGCATCCTCCACCAGGCCCCACTCATGTCTCCCAGCACCCCCACCCCCCAGCAGTGCAGGGCACCCTCCACCATGCCCCCACTCATGTCTCCCAGCACCCCCACCCCCCAGCACTGTGGGGCACCTGCCAGCAGGCCCCCACTCATGTCCCCCTGCACCCCCACCCCCCAGCATTCAGGGCACCCTCCACCAGGCCCCACACCTGTCTCCCTGCACCCCCCACCCCCAGCATCCAGGGCACCCTCCACCAGGCCCCCACTCATGTCCAACTCATGTCCCCCTGCACTCCCACCCCCAGCACTGTGGGGCACCCTCCACCAGGCCCCCACTCATGTCCAACTCATGTCTCCCAGCACCCCCACCCCCAGCAGTGCAGGGCACCCTCCACCATGCCCCCACTCATGTCTCCCAGCACCCCACCCCCCAGCGTCCAGGGGCACCCTCCACCAGGCCCCCACTCATGTCTCCCCGCACCCCCACCCCCCAGCAGTGCAGGGCACCCTCCACCAGGCCCCCACACATGTCTCCAGCACCCCCACCCCCAGCATCCAGGGGCAAAGTCCACCAGGCTCCCACTCATGTCCCCCTGCACCCCACCCCCAGCAGTCAGGGGCACCCTCCACCAGGCCCCCACTCATGTCTCCCCAGCACCCCCACCCCCAGCAGTGCAGGGCACCCTCCACCATGCCCCCACACATGTCTCCCAGCACCCCCACCCCCCAGCATCCAGGGGCACCCTCCACCAGGCCCCGACTCATGTGACCCAGCCAACACGTCATCACAATCTAGATCCCTGGCCCTTATGGGCTGCCTCCACATGCCAAACACCCACCCAAGTATTGCATCCACCCACTTAGAAATGGCAATTACATGATAAAACCCCAATGGCAAGTATGTAAATGAACACATGTCCCTCACATACACACAATGGGTGTCAGTGAATGTCAAAACCCATATCATGATATGCATGAAACCAATGAGATGATACTACACATTGAAGTTTGATGAAGAAAATGTATTAAAAGCAACATAAATGGAATCAAAAATAAACAAACGACAATGGGAATTAAAAACCAAAAGCAGCATGTCCGTAAAATAAAGTAAAACCACAAATCATAATCCAAAGGAAAGGTGTCCAAAGTCACAGTTCAAAAAAGTAAATCCAATGGAAAATCCAAACCGAAAACCATTGCTCCATGGGTAAATTCCAAATAAAAAAATAAAATCCAACACTCAACTATATACAGATAAACAATCCAGGGTCCATGATCCCAACAGAAGAAATGAAAACTATCTAATAATACTACCTAATAAAAAAACTATATACAAAAATGTGGTCCATTGTCCAAAAGGTCCAAAAAAAATTAAAAAGCAAAGGAAACCTAACACTAACTACATAACTATTTACAAGGGCAGCGGGCTAGTCCGACGGCTCACTGGTTGTTGTCATGGGCCAGGGCATCATCGAACTCCTGTTCAATGGCTTGCAGGCGGGCATGTTCCCTGGCCCCGAGGTCTCGCAGGGATAATGCAGTGTCCAGCTCCAACTCCCTGCGAATACCCTCGAGGCGCTCAGCCCGCCTCAGCGCCATCCGCATGGAGTTCTCCGCCCTGACCATTGTGAGCCGTTCCTCTCTGCCCGCTGCCGCTCCGCACCTATCTGCTGGCCCAACCGCTCCCACACGGAAGACACTCCCATTCCAGGGTTCTCCTGCCCTCCGGCCGATGCCTGCACCCC
>PGSH02000247.1:0-58406 GCA_002915635.3 Ambystoma mexicanum | reverse complement strand
GTGATCTTTTAGTCCTGAAAAATGCATTTTAATTATATACACACTGAAACTTGTCTGTCGGACCAGAACAAACTATAATTCGATCAGCTTTCTCCAGTAGTTCATTTGTTGCCTTTGGCTACCAAATCAAAAAGAATAGATACGCTTTAGACTAACCATATTCGTTCGACAATGTCAATTCATGGTTATAATATAAAAGTATTTGCGTCTAAATTCTATTCAACAATGCTTTATTTCGACATGAGTCATAAAATCAGAATGTATTTGTTCATGTGCTTCTTTCATTGTTCTGAATGTACATGTCACTTTATGTGTATAATTTCTAGTGATTGTTTCATATTTTTTTTTCCATTGTGATGGACAGGGGATGTAACTTTTGAATTTCACAGGGGGTGCCAGTGACCAGAATTTAATGCTGTTCCATTAAAATGTAGGAATATTTAGTGCAGATTGCCTTTCCCGGGGGATTCCAGGCAGTGGAGCACCTGCCTTGGCATGGGTAACATTACATGTTGCATTTCTGTTTATCTGTGAATGTATACATTTGTCCTATATTTACCCATACATTTATTTCGTTATGCCATTGCTTTATGGCATATGAAAAATAATAGAAATATTTTTGCATACATTATATTTGATATTTTATATTGAGCAACATTTGTGTATTTACCAGATTGGCACTAGAAATATTAAGGTTGTCTGTTCATATTGGCCTGAATATAAATACATGAATAGTATTGAATGTATAAATATACAAGAATATCAAATATCCATCAACCTTATGGTCTGTGGATGGTGCGCACATGGCATGCTATGACCTGTATCCATGGTGCTGTTTTGCCCTTCAGTGGCACAAATAACGAGAGAGCATAGGGTCGGGCGTGGAATTGGAAAACAATTTGACCCGCCATATACCCAAAAGGGAGAACATTTCACTAGCACGCCACTCAATTAGCCAATCCCTAAAACTCACAGCCTTTTGTCATCAGCTTTCCTTGGATAAAGTTCTGTTTGTTATTTTCTGCTTGCACTGGATCCGCAATTCGTACTACTTTTTAATGCGTGACAAAGAGTAATAGGTCCTTGGAGGATCCCAAAAAATAATCAGTCAGGTATTGGGTATTGCTTCAACTATTTCCTGGCTATAAAGTCACTGCCAAAAGTAGCCACAAGGCATAATATGCAGCCAAAGCCAGTAGCTGCACATGCATCTTGCTGTGGGCTATTTCTGAGGCCTGTATCTTCACCTGCATACCCATAGAGTCCTTGGGTATGGTGCATGTGGAATGATTTCAGGCAGTGACCTGAAAGCAGTGCCCTTGCTGTCCAATAGTCTGAATACAATGGCTCTCCCACAATACCACCAGGTAATCGTGTGTCCATTTCTCATGCACAGGGCTTCCTCTGATGTATCCCATTGCCACTGAAGCAATGTACTGTGGGCCATGTGTACAGTTAATTGTGTGTGACCATATTCAGGGGACAGTATCTTGTCTACGGGGCTCAGAGGGTCTAGACTGTGATGATGCCATATGGCACTATTGCATTTGTATTTGTATTTATAAGTTGTGCGGCTACAAGGTGTTGCTCCTAGAAATACTCACACGCAACACATATGAAATCAGGGCAATCTTGTGAAAGCGCATTTCAATAGAGGGAAAGACGTGAGAAACTGACTAGTTGGTTGAGGGTACGAACATAGTACATATACCAGGCACAGGACAAGACAGGACAAGACATCTCACAGACAATACTATGTGGTTATTCCCATATGCAGAGGGCTTAGGTTGAGGGTAGTTGGTCAGGGGACATCATTTGACAGTGTATGGGGGCTCACCTTTCTGGCTTTGGAGTTGAATACTTGAATGAGTGATAGGAGTAGAGTTTTTAACATAGGAGGCAGGAAGCTCCAATACGGAAGAGCAGGAAAAAAACACAGGTATGAACAGGGTGGTCAGGAAACACGCATGATATCTACAGAAGAGGTTGCATGGAGGAGAGTAGCAGGAGTTAGTGTTGTCAAATAAAGGGGTATCAGCTGGTGCAGTGATTGAAGACTAACAGAAGAGATTTGAAGAGGGAGTGCTTTCTCATACAGACCATCCATCATGTAGGCAGTGCTAAACATGGGAGAAAGGGTGTGCTAGGTCATAGAGGGTGCAGTTCACAAAGTTGAGCAGTTTGGCAAGTATGTAGAGGAAGTTCACGAGGTGTTCCGGGAGGAGGCAGTCACAGTGGTCAGGACAATGGAGAATCAACTTTTGTGTGATGGATTTGGTGGAGTGATATGTGGTAAGAAAAGGATGGATTATCTTGATATTTTTCAAGTGAATACTTGCTGCAGTACAGATCATAGTGATAATGTGAGCTCACTAACAAAAGGGACTCTCGTGTTGTTTTCCTTGGCAGCAGAGAGTTTGTAGCAGGGAATTAAATAGGAGAGGGAAGGAGAGGACATTTGAGGAGGGGAAGCAGAACACTTCAGTCTTGGAGGGATTCACTAAAAGACAACAAAGTGCCATGCAGTGATGGATCTAAGCCTAAGGATTCTGATTTCCAAGAGATGAAGAAAGACTAATGAGAGAGGCAGGGCACAATCCAGTGAAGAACAATGCCCTATATTTCAAGGCTAGCAAGCATCAGAAAGAGGCTGCAGACAGGTCAAGCCAAATTAGAATATAAGAGAGTTAAATATGGGGAGCAGGGTATGAAAGTTAGAATGACAGCTGTGGAATCCTACAGAATGGAGAAGGTTATGTAGGGCAATCATTTCCAGTTAGTTGAAGTTTTCAAGGATTTAAAACTAGTGAGAAGAAGAGAAAAAGTCTGATAATTAGTAGGTTCAATCAGGTCTACTGAGAGCTACTCTAAGACCAATCTTGCTATCTTGAAGCAGGCAGGAAAGATACAAAGGTAAAGAAAGATGTTAAATAGGGAGGTGAGATATGCAAGTTGTTCAATCATCTATGGGACAAATGTGTCAAATGGTATATATGAGGATTGCCTGACCTCAGGATGGGTGCCAATGCCAAGTGAGAATTTGGCAAAAAGGAAAACATATATAAGGCATTGTGCATAGGTGGATGGTGGAGAAATAAACTGGGGAAGGGTGAGAGAGGAGGTGGGGAAAGTGATCTTAAATGAGAAGTAGTAGGCAAAGCTATTAGCAAATAGTAGGCTTCCTGTTTTAAGTGAAATCTGATAAACACCGGAAAAACAACCCCGGAAGAAAAGTACATCCTAGGTTTAGACTGAAAATCACTGTTTCCCCTATCCAAGTGGTGCCTTAGTGAAAGCAGGAATGGGAGGAAGTTTGGGGGTGAATGGGGCAGCTGGAGAGGGTACTTGGCAGACAATAAGAAAAGGGCCCTACTTCCCACCATGTATGCTTGTTTGCTTTCACCCATTGCATCCCCTCCTGTCCTCTGACCTTATTCAAAAACAGAGCACATTAAATGTTATATTGTTTTCTTTGTAAAAGAAAATATATTCGTATGTGTATGTTGTTAGAGGTATTTTGAGGAATTGTAGACACAGTTGAGCCATTTTTGTAGTTGCTGATTCACGTCTTAAAATTGGATAAAATGCCTCAAAATAGCCTTTGACCACTGACAAATATTTGTATTTACAAAAAATGGTTTAAAATCGATTTGTCAGTGTCTGTTTGTGGCCAAAAATCCTCTGTATGTATATTTGTCTGGAGGAGAGGTGAAAAGTTTCAGCTGCTTGTCTGCTTTAAAATGAAAGCTGTTTGAGGCTTCCATGTATGAGGCTTGCATGAGGCCACAGTGTCAAGGTAACCTCCCAATCTCCTGTGGCTCTCTAGTGCATCTGAACCTAGTGGCTATTCAGAAGCTGCAGGCCCCTTAATTGCTGCTTCGCACTTTCATTCTTCAAGGAGAGTTTCCAAATTGGGAGCAATATGTAAATTATGGCTCTTTTAAAGGACCATTTTTTTGGACAAGACACTCTTAACCGTTTTGTGTGAAGAAATGCAAATGGGAATTTCATTCTGAAAGCACACAGAAGCACAAGTTAGTTGCCTAAATCTACGCCGTGCATCAGGCCAATATCACAAAGACCAGTTTTAAGCTAACTACTTGGGTCCGGGTCCGCGTTCCTTGAATGAGGAATTACCGGGCCATTACAACCTTGGGGGACACGGTAATTCCTCTTTCAATTTACCCATTCCCATTCAAGCCCCCATAGGGCTCAATGGAAATGGGGAGGGAGCTAACAACGGGCCCATTAATAACGGGCCCGTTGTTAGCTCCCTGGTCCCCTCGCGGGACCCGCAAAGGATGTCCAGCAAGGGAATCCCATAATAGGGTGGAATGGGTTTAACGGCTCTGGCACCTTTACCAGCGGCATTAAACCCATTCCACCTGGGTCGTAATGAGGCCCTATGTGTATGTTTACACTGGAAAAAAATGTAATCTGGAATGTATTGAAGGGGCAAACAGGAAAACACTGATGAACACAGATTCTGTAATGTTTTGAAAACACTGGAAACCCCCCCCCACGGAGGTAAAATAAAATACACCTTAAAACAGGAAACCCTACAAATGGTGAAGAAGAGATAGCATGAGGGTGCACAGGTGCCAGCATGGATTTAAGTGTTGATGAAAGTTTAGAAGGGAGAGAGAGAAAAGTAGTTATGAGATTAGTAAAGTAAAAGGATTTTTCAGAGTCTGTGCCATTGGATAAGGGCAGGCGGATATCCCTGTAGGCACGGAGAAGAGAGGGCAGGGTCCTTGCACCACCTGTGTAGCTGTTGTATGTCCTCTAAAGGTGTCAAGTTTGAAGGGTCACCCCAGTTTCGCATTGCGTGGTGGAATGAAAGAGGGTATGAGAGGGTTAGTGGTGTTTGAAAGTAGAGCAGGTAACCAAGTTCAAATAGAGGAATTGTAAGAACGTGAAGCAAGAGAAGGGATAATCTAACTTTCTCTAGGTAGCTGGTCAGGTAACCAGGTTTGAATTTATGTTTAGAGATTGATGAGATGGGCTTTATTGAATGGGATGATAGAATTGTTCGAAGGGGAAGGTTGATTTTGATATCGGATGCAGAAAGTGAAGAGTAGAGGAAGACAATATTGGGAAAGATCCCATGGGAATGAGAGAGTAATTGATGAAGTGAGGGTAGGGAGTACAGTTCAAGTTGGTTAGTACGGGAGATCTAGGGATGGCTGAAGTCATGCCACCCATTAGCACTGCAGGGTCTTCAGTGGGGATGCAGTCAAGAGCAGGTATAGATCTGAGAAGGAGTTCAGTGGGCCCCAATGCCAGTAGATCCAGATCATAGTGAGAGGAGTGTGCAGGAGGAGTTGCGCATCAGTGAATTGTAAAGGATTCTAGAAAGTCAGAAGATGGACAAGGAGCAGAGGGATGAGCCTTGTTGATCATAGGGGTAACTCATACTCCTCTTTGATGTGCCAGAGTCAATATGCATAGCAGCACAGATAAAAAGTTGTGAAAGTTAATAATGATCTTGGCAATGCCTACAGCGACATAAAATGGCAGGGGGTTGTGAGGATAAAAATTATCAGTTAGTTAAGAGATTGTCCTGCAGATGGATTAGGCATTAAATAGCCTGATGTAGAGAGAGGTGCAAGAGGTTGTGGAGAAGGATAAGTTAAAGGTGTAAAAGACAGATGAGTTTAGGGTACGATAGTGGACCTGGGGGGCTATTGGGGGTAGGGTGACAGGCAGAGATGCAAGCAAGAGCATAGTAAAGGGGGGCAATAGATAAGGGAGATGATGAGAGGGTGAGTGTGTCTTCAGTGAATGAGAGAAAGGAAGTGAATGAAGGAGGAATAATGATTGCATTGTTGTTAGAAGTAATGGAATGAGTAGTTGGGGGGAAAGTGTAGTAGAGTGTTCCATGGAGCAACAGATTGTAGGTGCTATGGAGATTGAATAGAATTGTCAGAATGCAATAACAGGCAGTTTAAGTAGGGCAATATCAGAGACTAATCAAGGCCCTAATAGACGAAAAAGCAATATCATAGGTTGATCAGTCATGTAGGGGACCAAAACACAATATCTGGTGGCTGCAAGGATCAACTTCAACATCCTCTGCATCATACACAAGGCTTCCTGGGGTCTGGGACCACGCTATCTCCAACTATTCCTCCCTAAATAACGTCCTGCTCGAGCCCTCTGCTCCTCTAACTCCAACTACTTGCTTGGCTTGACAAACACTTCTCCAAGCCGAGAGCAGGGGGCAGGTCTCGCTCCTCACCGGTGCCTCTCTTTGGAAAGCCTTCCAGCTCCTCTCAGACTTGAGCTGGACCTTTTCAAGTTACATAAACTTCTCAAAACTCTGCTTTTCTCTACCTCTTTCAGTCTCTTCGCTTCCCTAATAATCACTCCTCTACCACTGAGACTGTGTTAGACACTCCTCCGTACATCAGAACACTGCTAGCATCCCCACAACACCTTCCCCGGACCCCCACACTACTCCCCCCAGGTTTCGAGACTCACGTGATTTGGTTGCCCCACAGGACCGAAAGCTCCGTACCGGGTACAATGTACGTGCCCGGTTGCAACCCTTCCTGCACTGGCAGTTGCCATGGAGAGCACACGTCAGAAGGGGCGGCAGAACGCTTCCGCATCGGACAGTCGTCCGCTCACGTGACTCAGGGCGGCGTTTCCCACGTGACGATGGAGGGTGTCAAGTGACCCGGAAGCGCCCAGTACATAACGCTTGATGCACGGAGCACTCACCGCTTCTCAGCTGTCTTTCGACTCTGTTTGGCGCTACGTTTGGACTTTGTTTTGCTGGTTTACCTTGACTCTGGATCACTCACCTGGACTCCCTCGGATTTCCCTCTGTACCTTTGCTTGGAACTGTTGACTCATCGCTGAACCTCGGCCCGTCCCTAATTTGCCTTCACATAATCCCTTGGAACTTTGTTTGTCTTCGCTACGCCCTTGCCCTTTGGGGACTCACGCTACGACTCCAGCCCTTGGCTCTGGTGGGCTGTCCTGTACCCACGTGTGACTCCGGTCCCTGTTGGTCTGGGGACTACCTCTCATTAGAGTCTCGAATCTCCTCCACTAGGTCTCCCGGGTTTTCCAACCACCGGATAGGTAAGCTTATTCAGACCCTGTGATTCTTGTATTGTATTGTATTTGCCTGGTACTTAACCCCGTTCTTTCTACAGCAGCATCGGTGTTCTTGAGGTTCCGTGGATCCGGGAAGCAACATCTCCCACCTGTGGCTCCAAAGGTCACACAGCGGGGTTCTTTTAGGTTCCCCTGTGCGTCACTTGGGGACGGAGGTATCAACGGTCTACACGACACTCAAGTCAGAACAGACTGGCAGCCTGGTCCTTCATGAATCTCACAAGATACCAGGCCCTCTATCCAGTCGACACCAGCACCCTCTCCCACCCTCTCCCCCCTCAGCACTGCCCTTACGGGTCCCATGACTGGCTGCTGAGCATCCCACCCATGGGATGCCTTTGCCCTCTCACTTATCCAGTGGCCTCCTCCTTAGCTCCCCAGCACTTCCCTCCCTCCAACCTCCTCGACATTCCCTTTCCCCACCTCCCGCTCTTCTCCTCACCTGCTCTTGCATGTCTGAATGCCACAAGGCCTAGTAGGACCACTATTGTATACTTACTCTTTTTGCTAGTTATTTACTCCTCTGTGCCCTCCCGACTTAGCCTTATGGTGCCTCGAAACACAATTCTGTTGCATAGGCACCTAACAAATCCTCAAAACAAAAATGAGATCCGCCCGTTGAGTAGCACCCTAAGGGGAACTCACCTCTCTGGCCTCATGCATAAGGTCTCCCCTTTGGGGAGCAGGGACTGCATCATGAGATTCGTCACACACAACAGTAATGAGTGTAGGGAATTAGTTCTATTCACTAAGAATTGTGTAAAATGTTAAAGTCCCTCAAGTCCCTTACACGTGTAATGTGACAGGGAAAGGATGTTTTAACATTGTACATTTTATTATGGAAGATCACATCTGCAGTCCAAACTTGTTGAGCTGAAGGGAAACTCAATAGGAATAGATTGAAAGTCATGCACACACACATTTGTATGCGAAGCTGCACACACACATATAGAAACATATTTACGTAGGTATATTTAAATCTGCACAAATATATTCTGAAAAGAATCCACACACATCTGTTCAGAGAGGATCACACTTTTCTGAGAATATAATTTTCCGAACATCAAACCAGTGCACGTTATATTTGAGCTGGCTTTTCCTATAATGAAATGATTTACAAAAGCCAGTGCATTTGCAACCCCACACTTATAAACGGGAGCAACATAGAATGGTTGTTGGTTGTTCAAGTAATATCTCTGATACCATACTTGTTTTTATACTTACAAAAATGATGTGCTTTTGAGTTCATTTTTTATCATCATAATGGTAAACTGGCTGAAAAGTGGCAATGTTATCATTGAAATATAGTGTTGCTAAGATAGAAGCAATAGATATCTTTGAATGCCTAGTATCCTTATATATGTAGATGCAATTGCTTTGAATGCTTGTATGAGAGCCAGAAGCGAGATTCTTAAAAGCGGGTACGCTTAGCCGTTAGTTTTAGAATGGCAAAACTAACAGCTACAAAAGAGTGTTCCGCTCAGTGGTGAGAGAGAGGGAAGGCCAATGTTGTT
Source organism: Ambystoma mexicanum (assembly GCA_002915635.3). Classification (NCBI taxonomy): domain Eukaryota; kingdom Metazoa; phylum Chordata; class Amphibia; order Caudata; family Ambystomatidae; genus Ambystoma; species Ambystoma mexicanum. The sequence goes on along the minus strand of PGSH02000247.1, from coordinate 49,764 downwards.
GCTGCTCCAGTAAGAAGCCCGAGAATCACAACCTATTTCCACTTGGAGGGACAAAGGGGGAAATTACAAACTAAAGTTGCAGTGGCAATGACTCAGACAGAGGCATCGAACACATCAGAGGCAGTGAGGCAGGCAAATAATAGTATCTCCCTTGGAGACATTGATAATAACTATCTCCTAGAGCTATGTTATTCTATCTGAAATGTTTCTCACCCTCAAGAAAGCACGAGTGAGAAGGTTGAAGTTGCGACAGTAGCGGGGGATCAGGATGATATGGAGAATGTGACCTCACCTTCGTGTCCTACAATTCACCATCAGTCCTGCCTTTCCACCTCTCCCAACATGTGCTTCAAGCTCACACCCCAGTCTGTTGACGAATATGCCACCACTGATGGGGTAAATGGGAACTTGAACCACTCGGAGCGATTGGCTAAATCGAGTATTCACAACAAAGATGGTGGGACTACAAGGAGTGATCATCAACGCATTAAGTGCTTCATCATTGCCAAAAGGTATGGAGCCAGATGCGTCTCTTCAAGTTCAGTTAGACGATAATGAGGGTAATGCCCATAAAATGAGGGAGACAATGGGCTTTTCCAGTAAGAACACATCTATTGTCAACCCGGATATCATAGAGCTGATGCCTTCTTCACCAGAAAGGAAAGACGCAGGTTGAAGCAGCAGCCCCTATTGATTCCCCACATGTCCCCCAAGGCAATCGAGCCCGCTGCTGAACTCAACCATAGTCTCTTTGACTCAGCCGCGGCGCCTGAGAAAGAAGATCATTAGGAGGAAAAAACCACAAGAGCAGTCGGTGGGAACCACTACAAGCTGGCGACTCAAAGACAAAAGCAGTCGGGACTCTTCAGGTGGTGATGTTCACAATGACGGGGTCTGAGAAGTGGACATGTCTGAATTACAAAATAAGGTATCTGAACTACTGAATGTGGCTGATCAAGGAAGTGGGGATTACTGATGTGACTAATAAGCAAGCACAGTCATAATGATTCTTTGGATCCCTGCATATTAATTATAGCAGCTAAAACGAATGACACAAATGCTCCTAACCTAAATCGCTCAGTTCGTATGAAATTGTTTACTAAGATACCATCTTTGCGTATTTTAAACTCATCTGATTTCGAATTTGTACAACCTTTAGGTGCTGGCTTTTATGACTTGCTTACATTGTATGCTGCCAGAAAGTGCCACAATGATAAGGGTGCAGAAGGTCTCACTTGCCTACTTGGGTTTTGAACTTGACAAGCAAATCTGTGAGATGGTTCCGAGGGCACTGTGTACCTCCAGGGGCCATGCTCCAACCGCTGTGGTAGAGCAGGTACCCTCATCGGGGCGCAGTAAGCCTGAGGGGTTTAATAACAAAGCGGGTCTTCGATGGCCTAGATGTGTTTTCCAAATCTTTGGTCCCAGTGTTGTATGAAGGTCGGAAATGTTTAGCTTGAATACCAGGGGCTACTTAAATTATTGCCGAAATGACCCATCAACTAAATTGTTAACAAACTTACAAGTATTAATGTTGCAGGAAACTTGGCTGTGTGCTCCATTCTATTTAGTTGGGTACAATATTTTCCAATCACTAATGTCTAAGGCCCCAAGGAACGGCCTGCAGGCAGATTGATGATTGAGGTGTGAGCTAAATGGCAGGCAAGCCAGATGCTCGCTAGATGAGAAAGTAAATGTTTTGGTAGTGGAAGTCTCCATGCCAAGGGGGGGCTGCCCAGCTCATGTTAGTGTTGAATGTATATGAACCTCTAGGCAGTAGAAGAACAGAGTACATTGTTTAATACATTGACATTGATTTGAATGCATGCTGCGGCAAGTCCACCCCAGTTCCTGCCTACCAGTACCAGTGCGTGTTCTCAAGTAATGTCACGCAGGACAAAAAATATAATCCATAGGGGCTTGAATTTATTGATGAATGGGAATTAATATTTCTGAATGGGAGACCTGCAGGTGACTCCCCAGGGAAACCAACTTGGCAAATGGGCACAAAAACTGTCACTCTCGATTACTTGGGGGGGAGCAATAACGCCCTATTAGAGGCCACGGTTGACTTCGAAGTAAAACATAGCCACTGAGGTGATCACGCACTGCTGTGCTTGGAGCTGGGGGTCCTCAAGAGGATATGCATGCACAGGGCACGGGGAGGTGGAAGTTAATTCTGGTGGCAATCGCATCAGCTGGTTCCACTCGAAGATCCAAAAAGCATGTACAGCACTGCGGGGGGGGTAGTTGGTGAAGCTTTGTTAATTCTAAATAAGGCTTCTGCAAAAGAAATAGAAGAATGGATACATGGGATGACGTGTGTGGTGGGAGTGTTCAAAAGACAACTGAGGGTTTGCACTGAAAATTTGAAAGCCCATAGCTATGACCCCAAAATTAGAAGGGCTAAAGCCAAATTAAGAAAACATTTGTGTCAAATTAAAACTGCTGATGAATCTACAGCCGTAATGTTTAAAGAAACAAGGCTAAAAACTGCTATAGAACTGGCTAAAGCATCATAAAATTCAAAAGGGTAAACAAAGTTTGGCAAAACATGATGGAAGCCATCTGTAGTCAAAATGTGCAAACAATGTAGCAATTACTCATGCTAGCGAGAAGTGCCCAGGAGCATCCTAAGATGAATTCAATAGCGAAACAAAATTGGCTGCAGTTTATATATGGAAACATTTTTTCCCTGGAGGCCCAGTCGAGACGTAGCTAAATTTTGGATGAGCCTGTTAGAATGTGGTCACTGAGTTTTAGCATTGAAGATCTGCGAGAGCGGATAAACAAGCTGAAAAACTCGAGAGCCCGAGGCCCGAATGGCCTGGCGGCCGGCCCCAGTTATGAAGGGAGACTCTAGAGGGTGGGCAACGTTGATGCTGCAGTTATTCGATAGAGTCTGTAGTGAAAAAGCCATTCCAGTGTCGTGGACAAAGGCCATTGCACTCCGAGTGTACAAAGCAGGCGACAGAGGGAGACCAGAGAATTATAGGCTATTATCCATGCAGGATGTCTCTGAGAAACTGTATGCCTCCTGTGTGCTGACTGACTTCGAATCTTGGGTAGAAAGGGAAGGCATCTTGGGTCCCTTCCAGACAGGCTTTCGCCCAGGCTCCAGCACACTGCATAACATTAGACTCTTAGATGCATGGATGCCGAGAGTTAGGATGAAACAGAGTGCTCTTCTACACGTGGCGTTCGTGGCCCAGGTTTTGCAGCATTTGACCAGGTTGATTGTGCTCGGCTCTGGAGAAAAATAGGGGAAAAGAAATGCTGAGTGGCTAGCAGAAATCCTTGTTGCCTTTCATAGCAACACCACAGCGCATATTCGCCCGGGGTACAAGGGCAGTTTGTCCAGGCCGGTGAGAATTAATAGGGGAGTCGAATAAGGTTGCGTGATGGCTCCCCTGGTGTTTGATTTATATCTGACGGATTTACCACCCCACCTAGAGAAGCGGGCTAGATGCCCATCTAAAATGGGAACTAAGCCAGTCTCCTCTATGCTTTATGCAGACTATCTGTAATATTTGACCAGACGTTCTCCAGAATGAAGGATACGATAAAAGAATTTGGGAGATACACAGTCGCTAATGATTTAGCTGTGAACTTGAGTAAGACCGTAAGACCAAGATAAAGTTATTCTCCTCAAAGAAAATTAATTGTCCTGTCATGGTTACAACTTTGGGGGAAATTCAATGCATTGACTCATACAAATATCTGGGCCTCACGATTTAAAGTCGGGGAAATGATTCTAATATTATTGACCTGAAAATTAGGAAAGCCAAGCAATTACCACCCTCTGTCACAGATTTGTACATCAGCATGCTGGCTATTCGCTTGCAGGCATAGTCACGTTGCATAAGCAGTGGTTTTGCCCTTCTGTCTTATATAGTTTGGAGGCCAATGTACAATCTAAGCTGGTTAAATAAACTGGAAGGGATACTTTGGCGTGGTGTTTTGGGGGTTGCCAGGTTCGACCCCAATGGAATACATTCGCTTAGAACTAGGACTGACTTCCCTGATAGATTTGGGGCTAAGAAGAAGAGGATTGTTATATATAAAATCTTTGATAACCCTGCAGTCCCCATTGTTAATGGTGTTGGGTAGCAATCTACATAAAGAGCCCCTACTGAGAGGTTCCAATTATATGAAGTTAAACAATGAACAATTCGAAATAATGCAGTGGTACCCTGATCTCAATCTCTGCAAAGACTTTGAAACCGCAAAAGTGGTCTTTTGTAGGACATTAATAGATTGGACTGGTGTTGGAATTATAGTCACCTAGCAAAACTAAAAGGTTACCAAGCGGTGAATACTGTTACCCACACCTTTGAAAGCCCCAAAGGTATTGTGTCCAATGCCCCCATCCAATCGTCTGCCAGTTGCTCATCTTGATGCGCTGTAATCTATTAACCCTACGGGACATTTGGAGAGCCAGATGGGGCATTGCTGAAGGGGACAGGTTTTGTCGTATCTGTTTGTGTTCTAGTATTAAGGAGACTGCAGGGTATATTTTCACTGGTTGTCCCAACTTGGGCCCCCTCTCTTGGGAATTTGTACATGATTATAATAGTATAAAAGCCAAGGGCCCTCATTACGACCCTGGCGGAAAGTAACTGACCTGACCGCCATAGCGTAAATAGCGTTTCCGCCATTGCACGACGGAGTAAAGTGCGGCTAATTCTGACCCATCGGGCACGAGCACTACGCCATGGCGGAAGTGCAAAGTCCGCGATGGCGGAAATGTCCCCAAAACGCCCCTCACCGCCGTCGTACGGCGCCCTAGGTGCAATTCCGCCACCCATCATAGCGGTCACCGTAATGAGCGGTAATCGCAAAAATACGGTGACCGTAAATATACGGAAACGGAAGCAAAAACATGGGGCCGGAACGGGAAACAGCACGCCGTACACCTATAAAATCAGAATCCCAACACAACCATTAAAAATCCTACCCTGAGACACATCCCAACCCGTTAGCCACCCTAGTGAAAACAATAAAAATGGGAAAAGTTGCGAAAAAAGCGTGCGACCGCAAGCGGCAGGTCCACTTCTCCCATGAGGAACTCACCGTGCTCACAGAGACCCTCCAGGAGAATGCTGCCGTCGTCTTCTCGACGCAAATGACCAGGACGGCACTTGCGAACAAGAAGGCCATATGGGCCCTGGTGGCACAGCGGGTAAGTGCGGTGGGACCGCACCCCGCAACCCACAGCAATGCAGAAAGCGATGGGACGACCTGCGGATACGCGTACGGAGCATACTATCAGCCAACCGCTAACATTGCCACAGCTACCGGGGGAGGATCGGAATCACCCATCAAGTTGACCCCCTGGGAAGAAATCTGTGCCTCCACCATTGGAATGGAGAGCATAGAGGGAGTCGGAGGGATGGAGAAAGGAGTGCAGACATCCGAAGATTCAGGTAGGTGGGCCAAATAAAACAATGCTAAATCCACAATGTCCAATCATGTGAAGTACCATGTGTCCACATAGTGCAACAGAAACACATGTCCAGGAGAACGTCCACATACATTGGCCTGCTAGCGCACTTTAAAAGTCACATTAAATAACTAAAAAATTTAAAATCCTAAAAACACACTCTACACGTGCAGCATGCACACCCTAACTGCAGGCTGCAAACAACTGCATCCTCAATCCACACAAAAATGAAACCACCTCCAAGGCCCTGACCCAAATCACCCTCAGGTACCACCCCAATGCATGTGATACATTGCCATTCCAATTTCCACAGACCCATAAATAACGCTCGCCCTCCTTTACTCCACCACAGGGTCCGATTCAAACGACGAGCTTCAGGACACCCCTACCAGCACACCTGCAAAGAGGGCCAAGACCAACGGCCAAAGACCCTCCACCTCAGCTGCACGGATCAAGACACGGCAGCAGCACAAATCAAGTGGCAGCACACAGGAGGGGACTTCAACAGGCACCCAGCAGCCAGCATGCCCACAACAGCAGCACCACAGGTCCCCCCAATGGATGCCACAGAAGCACTGCTTCTGGTGGCAGCAGCACCATAGGTGACACTGCATTAATGGCAGCATGCTCCGACACAGAAAACGGTGCTGTCGATGTAGGATCCATCCATGACCTGTCTCAATCCCCCTGTTTGTTTCATCCCGTACACCATGAGGATACCACGCAGGGGCACCCACAAGACGACGACTGGCCATCCCCCACAAGCCCTGTGGCAAGGCAACATGAGGTGATCAGCCCCTCTGTGACACCACCGCAAATGGCCATGGCCCAGCAGAGGCAACAGTCCCTCGACCAGGTGATCGTGCAACAGCAGCAACTGGCCACGCTCCTCAAGGAGCATGCTGATGAATGTGGGGGTACTAAGGCAGCCATAGAAACATCTACTGAGACACTTAGGGCAGAAATGGAGAGAAGTACAGAGACACTAAGGGCACAAATGGAGAGAAGCACCGAGAGCCTGAGGGGGGAACTGCATGCGACGTCCAAAGACGTATGTGCCTGAACTTGCCGCAGTGCGCCGTGTGCTCACTGAGCTCTCACAAACCCTTAGGGACATGCATGGACGTGAGCAGGCAGAGACATCATCCGTTGCAAGTTCCGTCCAGGGCAGCCCCCAACGTAGATCTGGGAGGAACCTGCGCTCCACAGGCAGGGGTGCCCCTGATACCCGGAGAGGGGGCTTGCAATAGCGACTGCCACTGACAATGAGCATCTTTGGACACTGGTGTCGGGGGAGGTAGGAGGGTGGAGGGGGTGTGTTGGGCTCACTTGGGTGGCGGGTCGATAGGGTGTTCAACATGATATCACATATGCCATAAACAATGCACGATCAACCAATGAGATGTGTGGACATTGATCTTTGTGTACGAGGCCATTATAGGCGTACAGTCCATATTGTGCATGTTCCAGACACACACAGTGCCACAAGTCCCGTGTCCATGTATCAGCCACCAGGCGTGAGTGCTAGAAGCATGAATCTATGATATTCTGACGAATTTCACGGCCCTCCTGTGCCTCGCGGACTCCTTGAGGTGCTGCCACATCCCCACCCTCATCATGACCATCTTCAGGTGCTTGCAGTTCTGCGTCAGGGGGCATGGGCACATTTCTACGTACGCACATGTTGTGTAGCATGACACATGCCATGACCATCTTTGCAACCTTCTCATGGCGGTACAGGAGTGCCCCGCCAGACCTGCTGAGGCAGCGGAAACGAGTCTTCAGTAGGCCGAATGCCTGTTCTATGACTACACGGGTACGTGAGTGGGCATGGTTGTAGTCCTCCTCATGCTGGTCCTGTGGGTTCCGGAGTGGTGTAAGGAGCCATCTCTTCAGTGGATACCCGGCATCACCTGTATGTGGACAATAAAGGATGTTTGTGGAATGACATTGCTACGTACGCATCCCCCCCCTTCCTGCCAGGTCATTGCCGCATCACATACCCCACATTATCATGCATGAAATGAGACTCACCGAGTAGCCAGGATCTGTTCCCTGCGTGTCGCTCCATGTAGCGTGGTATTGTAGAGTTCCTCAAGACCATAGAATCATGGGTTGATCCAGGGAATCGGGCACAACAATGTGTAATGATCCTGTTGGAGTCACACACCATTTGTACATTAAGAGAATGATATTGTTTTCGGTTGCGGTACTGGGCCTCCATGGCATGTGGGACAACCAATTCCACATGGGTGCAGTCGATGGCACCAATGCAACCCGGTATGCCGGCAAGTGCATGGAATCCCACTTTTGTGTTGGTAATTTCCTGCTCCGAGCGTGGTAGAGAGATGTAGTCGTCTGCGTGCTTCAGGAGGGCATCGAGCACTTGCAATAGTGTCCGTGAGAACAGTGGCTGTGAAATGCCATGCAACTGTCCGACTGTGTGCTGGTAGGTGCCTGTGGCCAGGAAGTGGAGTACAGACACCACCTTCAGTAGGGGTGGGATGGCGGTTGGGCTATCTATCATGCTGACAAGGTCAGCCTGTGTCATGTCCACAATGGCGGTTATGGTGTCCCGGTCCAAACGGTAGAGGGTGTGGATCTGCTCATCAGTGAGGTTGAACGGATGTGCTCGGAGGCGTGGGATTGCGGGCTGCCTGCGTGGTGGTAGTGGCTGTGCTGGTGGGCCTTGCTGGCCCTGCCTTGCCCTCCTCCTCCTCCTGCGTCTCCTCTGTGCGGCGGGTTGTTGTAGTAGTTGGTGTTCGTCTTCTTCTTGAAGTTGGAGTACTTGCAGTGCTATCAGGTCCCCCAGGGCCAACATCGCTAGTCCTGCCGGTAGCATTTTGGAGTGGGTGTGGTTGTGGAGGGGTTGGGTGTGCAATTTATGTTGTTTTAGGCAGTATGGCCTCCACTGTGGTGATTCATTCCACCTGTGCAGCTGCAATCCCCTTTGGCGAGCACGTCGCGCACACAAACGCTGCAATTGACGCATGCATCCTTGCTATTACAATCATGTATTTAATCCCGATGGCAGTGGAACATTGCGTTCATATGTTAATTCTGCTATGGTCCCATTGTTTCACATACTATCTTTAGAGTCGTGAACAAACTTGTGAAGGGTCAGTGGAATGTAGTACTCGATTAACGGTGGACCTCATGCAGCTACTGTACCGAGGTTCACCGACGGCGGGGCGTCCCATTTGTGAGTGAAGGCAGTTGCCATGGATGAATTTGTGATTTCAAGCGGTCACAGATGCCTTTTCGACGTGTGATGTTGCAATAATGTAGGAATTCGAAGGACAGCGCTTTCGGTTTTCAGCTAGCGGCGAGGAGACGCCACAGGTCTGACTGCAAGATTATAAAGTTCTATTTTTAAATGTCCTTCGGACAGGGGCCATGGCGAGAATGCAATGAATTGATATGAATAGTATGGATGCGCAATAGCGTAGTGGGACGATGAGGCATGACGTTCCCAAATACATGTTACTTACAACACTAGAATTCCGGGCTGGGAGCACAGTGGATTTTGCAGACCTGCATACGCAACAGGACTCAATGGAGAATTTCACATGTATGTGAGTAAAATAATCAGGCGTTTCATACCGGGATGAGGAATGATGTATGGATGCATGGGACAGTGATTTAATGAGAGTTTACCATGTACATGGCTTTTTGGAATCTATCCCATTTCCCCTGCCTATGTGATTGCAGCTGCCATAGTGGGACCATCGTCTATCTGCCTCTGTTGAACCTCTCCTGTCTCGACGCGCCTTCAACACTTGTGTCTATGCACGTTACTAATCCATCTAATGGATTCTGTTTTAACAGACGCATGCACACAAGACTCGTTTGTAATAGTGTTTTCACCTCGATTTATATAGTTATGATTCGCAAGTGATTTTTGAGTGGGAATAATCCTTTTGAGTGGGCTAACATGCATATGGCTGTAGATTTAGTGTGATCATTGAAGTGAGTAATTCAAATTGAGTTCTGATGCCCATACCATTCTTTTTCATTTCATTTGGGTGACAGGTATCTTCCTCCCCTTTTGCCGCTGCCATCTGTATCACTCCTGCAAGATGGCTTTTACTCCCCCCGACACCTTGCTGCTTCGTGTTAATCAGTGGAGCACCATTACGATCTTATGGGACGATCGCCAATTGGCCACATGCCTTACGCATAACAGTGGCTAGGAGCAACATATCGACCTTTCAGCTGGACTAGTGCCTACCTAATGGGACGGCCCTGCGGTTCTAGGCGCTTCCATGTTGCCTTTTTGAACGTGAATGTAGCCCCTGTGTACCATGAAGAAACAGGGCGTCACACAAGAAGAAGCTGCGTCATTTATTGCGGATGCAGCCCCACAATAATGAAATATATTTTGGAGTTCATGACCTAATAGCTGTATGGGCTTGGTGTATTTTGTTGTTGCATTAAATTTCTATTATGAATATTAACCGTGTAGCGTTATTCTTTGCAAGTAATGTAGCATATTCCTATTTTGTGGAGCGATGTGTTGTGAGAAGATCTGCATTGGGTTCCGGCTTCTGAGTATAGTTGCGTGGTACTGTACTGGCGCGTTTGCCTACGAAGCCCAGTGAGGTCAGGGATTAGGGCTTGCCATTATGACTGTTTTAATGATGTCATGCTCAGGGGCGGGGGATTAGCTTTTGTGTAACAGAATGCCGGTCAGCCAGGTGGATTGGTGAATGATGTGAGTTATCAGAATATGGCTGGTCACAGGTGCCTGTGTTGTGGGTGCGTTTCTTGGAGGGAGACTGAGGTCATGTCCATTGGAATAGCTTCTGTATTCGTGCATCTGTCCCTGCAGCTCCATTGGCCCCTCTTGAGATGGGCCTGGCTGCTCAGTCACTCTGCCAACTTGTGTGGTACATGCTTATGCTGATGGTTGGTTTGTTTACTGCAAGAGTACAGGGCTGGTGCAGTCTCCCTCAGGTTACTGCTTTGAATGTTGCCTTACACTGGTGTCAGGCGATGGGGACCTGGTTGTTGTTTTGTCTCATATTTTCAGTTCAATTGCTGTACTTGAACCTTCACATGCCTGTGCTGCATCAGTACGGCAATGGTGACATGGCAAATATGGATGGCCACTCACAAGGCACTTGGAGCCCCTACATTCATTTGTTCGTTGGCATGCATGGGTGACTTGTACATTTCACTGGTTGCATTGTGTGACTTCATTGCACCTACGAGGAGTTGTGCAATGTGGCCAGGGAGTGGTGTACAGGCACTCAGTAGGGCCATTTACGGTTGGTTCGCGTTGCCGTACTTCTCACCATGGCGGAATGGTACTTTCCGCCATGCTTGATGGCGTTAGGTAAATGTCCGCTAGGGTCAGAATTCGCGTACCGTTGCGCCATGGTGGTAATTACGGTTTCGCATGGCGCGCGTGCGCGTACTTGGTGCAGTTAGCGTTGGCGTTCACTACGGTGTCGCTAATGGCATCGTACTTTACGGTGACGGGTCATAATCGCACCGAGCGCTATTCGATGGCGGTATTGCATTTCCGCCATCGTTTTTCGATTTCCGCCAGGGTCGTAATGAGGGCCAAGGTCTTTTGGAACTATGCCTGAACATGGATTCTGTCTCCACACATGGGATAAATGGTCTCTGTTAAATTATATGTTGTAATTTATGTTCCCATTAACTAATTTTCCCTCTCTTGACTCCCTAATTCTCTGTTTGGGTGTGCTCACACCCCTCTCTTCTCACCTGTATTTCAATATATTCCTCTGTATCTGAAAGGAAGTCAGATCTTCCTGTGTATCTGGGTATGTTGCGTTGAATAGATAGTGTGTCTGGCGCTCTACTGCATATGGCTAATTGTGCCAAAACAACCCTCATGATTCAGAATTTTCATACATTAATTAAGCAATACGACCCGAGCGGTGGGAGCATTAGTGACTCAGGTAATGCCCTGGGGAACATAGTTATAGGCCCGAGCGAAGGGTCATATTGCTTTTAGTACCCAGGCCCGCAAGATTTGCATGACCGAGGGCACTAAAAGAATTTTTTTCTGTCCCGACACATTGCGGGACAACGTTTAGGGACAAACAAAAAAAAACACCAAGAAAATGGCCGCCGGGAAAGGGAAAACAGAGTCAGTTTTCGCTTTCTATGGCAGCCATCGGGAGTGGACGCACTGGAAACAGAAGTGTTCCTAGTGCGTCTGCTCCGGAAAAAAAAGGGGAAGAAGGCAAGTGCAGTTGGGAGGGAGGAAGAGAGGAGGGGTAAAAAAAGAAAGAAAAAATGTACCTACACCCCCGACGGGGGACGATGGAAGCCTCCAGCCCAATGGAGGTGCAGAGCGGGGATGACCCCGCTACGAGCCTCCACACGACTGGGGACAAAGGAGCAAGAAGGTAAGTGGGGTGGGGTGGTCAGGGAGGAGGGAGGAAAGGGGAAGGCTGTCACGCCCCCCACCGGGTACAATGGCCGTGGAATCCCGGGTAATTCCTCAGCGAGGGCCAATCAGAATGGTTGTTTCATTCTGATTGCGCCCTCGCCGGGTACTAACATGAATTATCAACCACAGGACCAAAATGACAAAAATGAAATAAAAGGCAATCCATAATGTGACAAATATACATTAATAACATTAATACATTTATTTTTTACATCAATTGATTAGACTCATCAGACTTCCAGTGAAAATAAAGACAATACTTCAACTGATTACAATCACTCACACAGTTCATAAAACATTTCATAGTGATCACCATTTTACTTATGTAGTCTTAAAATCCATGCAATTCCCTAACAATTCAAAATCTGAAGATGCATAAGTATCATGTCTGAAGAGACTCTAAAAAAATCAAAGGAAGCATTAGCAATTGATTGACAGAGGTTTTGATCGTTAGGGCTTTTTGGCAAATGTCCTCCTAAATTCGCTTGATTTTTTGCGTAACGTAATCATTAGCCAGCACATCCGAGGGGGCAAGGCTAGGTGATACCCAAAAAGCATTTGAGAACCTCTTGATTTAAGATTTCTGGGGTTTTGCATCATAACCAAAATCTCCCTTCAACTAAGAAATTTGGAAATATACACTTTATTTTGCTTTTTTTAACATACAAAACTATCTAATGTTATTTAAAAACCATAACTATCTAAAAAACAATGTTTTCAGTGAAAATGAGGTACTTCGTAAGGATGTACAAAACTTAATCCATGTAAACTTGGCTGCAGGACTCAAGTCGAGGGTACACGTGGGTGGACTGAGTCCACCCACTTTATCCAGAAGGTGGACTCAGTCCCCCCAGCTAAAATGAGAAACGTTCAATGTCCTCTTTGAATTTATTAATTAAAGCCGAACTCGGGGGATCGAAATGCAGTCGTCAAGTTTGCAGGCTGGACACTTCACTGCACTATATAACCTGATGGAAAATAACAAACAACTAAAGGTGAAATGTCCCATTTCGGTACTGCAAGTTCCAGGGAAAACATTTGTATTGGTTCTTGGAATTTAAAACATGCACACCTTTTAACGTTTTCAAAAACACTAATAGAAGAAAATATCCTCGCTTGGTTTTGTGTGTGTGTTGATTTTATAAAAGGCAAATATCATTCATCCTGTGGAATGTGGGTGGTTATGCAAAGCCAATTTAATAAAATGTGCATATTTCACCTTGATGTGCTAATTTCCGGTGATAAGACATCCCATTGCATTTGTTGATGAATCCCCCCACTTTTAGTTTTAGGACATGGCTCCCTGCTTGGCCGGCATGTCACATGCTGTAGCTATTCCTTGAGAACACTGTGTCCTGGTCAGAGCTGTTGCCTATGTCCGGAACACATCGACACTTGCTGTACTTACAGCGGGACTTGGCCTCTGATCACTGATTGCCGGGGAATGGGTCGCAGTCATGCGGGGGTGCAATGTCCCTACCTGCAGGGTCGACACTAGCCATGCAATGTGCGTACCAACAATGAACGCACCACCCCACTGCATTTGAGCAGTGTTGCTAGAATTACCATTTATAAAACCTAGCATCGCAAAGTGTCCATAAGAAGTCCACTACAACACTCGTAAGCAAATAAAGTAATGTGACCTTTAGCAGTTACTGTTGGGTGCACTTTTGGTGTTTGCAATTTACGTTGTCGGACACAGCACATTCGTTTTGCTGTATTATATTGAATTGTGAAAAATGCTTGTCTTCTTACCGCTTGAGGTTCATTGGATTATAAAAGTGTGAGCCACAGGTACAATGGTTCACCTCTGCGAAAAGGTGACTGTGGGTGTGATGCGGGAGCCCATGTGTAATGTACCCTTTGCTCTCTCTTGGTCACCTCCCTACCAAAAAAATATGGATTGAAAGTGGATTGCTACTGGATTTTCCCAAACATTTAAATCCTCTTTAAATTCTCTTTAACTGCAGAAACTCCCATTGTAATCAGTGGATTGCTTTTGGCTTCTTTTTGGCTTAATGCACCCTGAAATATGTTAATTAGCAATCCTTAGTGGAATGCAATCCCAAAACAATCCAAGCAATCCAATCCCCAAACAATCCATTGAAAATCCAAAAGCAATCCAATCCCCAACAATCCACTAAAAATTAAAAAACAATCCAACCCCTAAACAATCCACTAAATATCCAAAAACAATCCAATCCCCAAACAATCCACTAAAAATCCAAAAGCAATCCAATCCCCAAACAATACACAAGCAATCCAGTCCCCAAACAATCCACTAAAAATCAAAAAACAATCCAACCCCTAAACAATCCACTAAATATCCAAAAACAATCCAATCCCCAAACAATCCACTAAAAATCCAAAAGCAATCCAATCCCCAAACAATACACAAGCAATCCAGTCCCCAAACAATCCACTAAAAATCAATTCCCCAAACAATCCTATAAAAATCCAAAAGCAATGTCATACCTAAATAAATCCAAAAGCAATGGATTATATCTGGCATCCTTTTGGCTTAGTGCACCCGAAATGTGTTTTTTTAAAAATCCTTCCTCGTAAAAATCCAAAAGCAATGCAATGCCCAAATAATCCTTTTCAGATCCAAATGCAATTAATGTAGACACCAAATAACACTTTACAAATGAAAAAACAATGCAATCCCCAAAAAATCCTTTAACAATATAGGCATTGTTTCGGTTAATGAGCTGGAAATAAATTAATTTAGCAGTTTGAATCCAAAAATAATGTTAACTATAATCCTGAAAAGAAATGCTTAAAAATACATTTGGTGCACCTTGTTGAATTGGGCTTTAAAAGCGTCACTTTGGCTTAATTGCTGCCCATTTCAGAAAGTTACATTTTGAACAATAGTGATGATTTATTAGGTCTTAACAGGCATTTAGGTAAAATGGCCATGAAAGTCAAGACCATGTAATGGCATATTACTTATATGTAAAAAGATCAGACACATTTTTTTCCCCCACTATATTTATTAAAAAGAGGAAGAGGTTCAATCGGACACTGTACATAGCACAGAAACACAACTATAGCAATCCCGGACACAGGTGCTTTACAATTTTTTTTAAAAGGGTGAGATCCGGTTGGGTTGAGTCCAGGGAGCAAGGTTGAGAGGAGACACAGAACCAGTTCAGGCAGTCATACGAGTATCCAGGACCAGCCAGCTCAGGGAGCAAGCGAGTCTGGTGGGGTCCAGCCCAGGGAGCAAGGGTGAGAGGGGACTCACAGCCCAGGGAGTCACACGAGTATCCAGGCCCAGCCCAGGGAGCAAGCAAGTCTAGTGGGGTCCAGCAGAGGGAGCAATGGTGAGAGTGGACACAGAACCAGTCCAGGGAGTCATACAAGTATCCAGGCCGAGGCCAAAGAGCAAGGGGATGCAGACCTACACTTGTGTAGAAAAGACTAGGTTTGGCTCCTTCTTCTTCATTCGGTAGTTCCCAATTTTGTTTTGGAGGGCTTTTCTGTACTCGGATGCAGAGAGTTCTGGAAAGCCCATTTCACTGGCTTTAACATGGATACATTCTGAAATGCAAAAAAGATTTGTGTAAAAAGTTTGAAAAGAGCAAGCAAAGTACTTTTTGGTTGACACATGGCTGTGAGAAATAAAGCATAGACAATTTTCTCTTTAAGCCCTCTAATGTGCTTTCGTAATTCAATCCACGTACCCAGCCAAGTGAGCAAGGGAGGAGGCTGGGGACCCAACTCAGGGAGCAATTGTGAAGGAGGTACCCAGACACAGCCCAGCTAGCATGGACGTCCAGTGGGGATCCAGAACCAGCCAATAAGTCAAATGGAGACCCAGGGCAAGCCCAGAGAGCAAGGGAGTCAGGTGTAGACCCAGCCCAGGGAGCAAGGTAGAAGGAGGGACCCAGAACCAGCCCACGCAGCTCGATGGGTATCGAGACCCAACCCAGGGATCTGGAATCAGGTGGATAACAGCCCCTGGAGCAAGGGAGGGGGGCACAGACCCAGCCCAACGAGGTGGGGGTGCATGGCCAATCCCAGGGAGCAAGGGCGGAGGAGGGGGACACAGACCCAGCCCAGCAAGTAAAGGAGATGGTGATGCAGTCCCATCACAGGGAGCAAGAAAGTGAGGGAGCAACCGAGGATTAGCCCAGGGAGCAGAGGAAGTTAGATGCAGACCCAGTACAGGGCCCAAAGGGGAGGGATACCGGTCCATGGAAAAGATTGCACGTGTGTGATGCACTACAGAAAATGCAAGCCGTTCAAAGCTTGCATTTCAAATCTTTAGTATAAAGATATGATTCTTTTGTGAAATGTACTGAGCTCAAGCGAACGTCCTTCGATGTCCGTTGTAACTCCCTGTTTAGACAATTGATATTAAAACAGAAACCTTTGCCATCTTCCTGAATTGGTTTGATTATTTGGTGTCAGTTATTCTGCATCCCATCCATTGCATGCAGGTTATCCAAAGGGCTCTAAACTCACATGTATCTTCTGAATGGTGTTACATACCTTTTATAGCTTCTTGTCAATGACAATCCAATGTTAATCTTCCCTTTTCTTCCATTTTGCTACATTCAATGTCCAGCAGTTTGTTCAGCAGGTGGCGTGCCAAGTTGCTCATCTGTCTTTTTTACCATCATAACAATCTCCCTTGGTTTCACAGGGTTCACCAAGAAGTCTAACACGAAGAATGCTCCTATGTGCATATAAGAAATGAAAAATGATTAGGTTTCTCAAAATTGAAAATCTATATCAGGATATGTAAATTGTTCAGATTTCTATATGTAGTAATGTCACATCCACTAGAATATTCCCTCTTTATGGTGGTCTGTTTATCTTGTTTCCTTACTGCTTTTCTAGTTTTCTGCCTAACTGGTTATTTATTAACATTGCATCATGCTTTGGCGAAACAGATTTGTAAGCACAATGCGCAATATCATAGGGCTGCAGGCTTAGGCATATAGTCGATTGCCAATCGTACAAGGGTATCAACCCGAAGAAGTCTTCACAGGAAGGACGGGGGAGAGATGAGGCAGGAGGAAGACTAAGTTTTCACTTGCATACTGATCGAGAAAATTAAGCATTTATTTTAATAGGGGCGTTAACCAACTTTCCTTTTTACTCAAGGGGTGCTTACTTCTGATGCTTACTTCTGATGCTGTTGCTGAACCAGGACTGGGATCAGATTAAAACACTTGAGTGGTACTGCCCCCCCCTCTTTTTCCAATAGCCTGTTCCAGGCAGTGTTCGATGGCCAGCTTCTGATGCAAATCCATTCTATCACAGTACACTGAAATAGAAGCACAAACATTAATATTACACATTCAATGAAAGTCAGCAAAAAAATAAAGCTTACTTCCTATGATGGCTTCTAGTTTGACACAAATGGTTTCATTTTATCTGGATATTCAAATTTGTTTAACACCATGCTTACAGACCACTGGATGAAACATTCAACGAAGGAATCGTGAAGAGAAGCCTGCTGCATCCTCCTGGTCCGTAGTCAAGTGTATCGTCGTTAAGCCGAGCGAAGCTTCAGAAAGATCCTGAGGACCCTCCCAAAGCAGGATGACCCAAGCTCGAGTCACCTCACCAGAGTGCTGGACTCAGAAAGTGAAGGAAGCCCATCAAGTGTCCAAGATCCACGGTGGTGCCATTTGCTGGTAGCTGAAACCACGAAGTGCCTCTGAACTGAAAAGAGGCTGTATGCTGCCACCAACCTTCGAACTGCAGTGCAGGAGTCCTCCAGACATTCTCCCTCTTGTCCCCAGACTCTTCTGACCCATTGACTTTGATTCTAACTGTCCCTCATAGGTGTAACGCTCACCTGATATCCACGGGGACGCCACTCAGCCAGTCCGGACTTTCGACCACTTCGAACCCTTCCCTGGACTTGCTCAACCAAGCACTGGGCCTGAAACACAGTATTATTAGAGGTCAATTCCCTATTGGTCTTGCTTGTCTGGTCCCCCTTTTCTTCCCTGAGTCCCAACCTTCCCCCGGACCTCTCCTCACCTTGTTTTTTGATGTGGGCCACTCTCCGTCCTGCCTTCAATGCAGGGGTGCATTGGGTGATGCGGGCTGGAGGGTGCCTAGTTGCTTCAATGGCACGGGCCCGGCGGACGGGGCTTGCTGCGGCTTCAGCCCGACCGGTAATTGAAATGAGTCTTACAAATGTTCTGATGGCTCTAGTCTCTTTAATACTGTGTCTTTATTTCCTTAGGTGATGAAGGTCTTGAGGATGGTGATTCGCTGCTGAAGTAAGTAGGAATGAGGAGCGTGATGCTTATTGGCTTCCTTAGCACTAACCAATGTTTGTCTTTTCTGTGTCCTTTTAGGTGCCGTAGTAACCCAGCATGGAAGCGAGCTGAGGAGATGAGCTGCGGTGAGAAAGCGCGATGTGCGGCACATCTTAAATGTTTTGCGCTAACCTGATGTGTCTTTTCCCCTTTTTCAGATCGGCGGGATGCTCCGGAACAGAAGTTCTCCGATCGACAGGAGTTCAGGTAAGGATTAAACTCTATTTGCAAATTCGAAAGATATTGAAGAATGCTTACTAACATCTTTTCTTCTATTTTTCTCCTCTTTGCTAGGGCGCGGCGTGCCGAGATGGAGATGACTCTGCCGTAGGAATCCGCAAGACTGGGAAGAGCTGGACAGAAGTTGGATGCTCTTCGAGGTGAGTATTGGCAACGAAGTTCTTATTCTTGCAGGTGCGCTGGCGCTGATGAAAGAAGTGGGCCTCTTCAGGAGATCCGAGCACGGTGAGTGTCACGCTGCAGGTGCAGAGAAACGCAAAGCATGTTTCTCAGGCCGGGTGTGGTTTAAATAGTCTGTAGGTATCCCAGGTATCCCTGGGCTGAGCCACACCCGAAAGACTAGACCGCTCATCCAGTTCAAGGAACTGAATTACATGGGGGCATCCATTGCCCCAGAATACATTGCAAGTCCAATACTAAGTGGATCTCAGGACTGTGTGTGAGCTTGGTGCCAAAGGCGCCAAGTCTGAGTCCAAGTAGGTGTCTGGGGAGATGGAGAGGCCCTTAGGGGCCGACTAGGTGGCCGTGACCTGGCTCCAGCCTGATATGCCGGGTGCTGGGGGCAGGAATTGTGACAATAGGTGATACATTGGTTTAACTAATATTGCTGTGAAAGATTTTGCCCCCGGTTCATGGAATTATTTGTGAGAAAAAAACGCAGTTTCTGCCCGAAAATCCCTGTTTGAAGTATGGGGATTTTCAGGCAGAAAGGCGCGCAAATCTGTGTTTTTCACGCAAATAATTCCATGAATCAGGCTCTCTATCTAGACTTCATTGGGAGATTGTAAAAGTGCTCACATGCTCTGAGAACCTGTTAACCCTTTTCCTTCCCTTAAACTTTCCTTTCCACAACCTCCGAATTTTACAAAGTGCAAAAAGTGATATATAAATGCCAATACTGTCCTAGTAATTGAATTAACCTTAGAGTGTAGGAAGTAAGTATAAAGCATCTAGAAAGAGTAGCTACTTGCTTATCTTTATTCTGAGAACGTGTTATGAAGTGTATTTTGATTGTTGCACATTGCCCTTTTTAAAGAATGCTTATTTAAAACTGACCGTTAAATAGATAAATAATTATTTTACTAGAAAACCGTGAGTGTAAGTGTTATTTGGATACTTGTATTTGGGGATTTTAATGCTACAGCTCTACCGCTCACATTTACCCATCTTGGGATAGGTTTGGCTGCTCAGTCACTCTACCAACTTGTGTAGTACAGACCTATACCAATAGGTGGGTTACCCAATACCAAGAGGACAAGACTATTGTAGTCTCCCACAGGGTTACTGCATACAAACTTGCCTAACAGTCCCACATCACAAACACCATCAATGTGATGGTGAACGAGGCCAATTGAGCTAAGGCACACATGCCACAGCACTACCCAGGAGAGTATGTGGTTCAATGTGGGCAGGCCAGAGAGAGCCATTGAGAGGAGAGTAATTGGGAGTTGGTTGTGGGTGTCAATGGTGGATGCTGGTTTGATGGGAGGCTTGTAAATGGGTGGGCAGAGGGGTATAGGCAAGGTCGGGAAGGAAAAATGGGTGAGAAGTATGTAGGGTGAGACAACACGTTTGACTGGCAAGTGAAAGATGGAATAGGAAAGCTTGAGGGGTGGCCTGGCTGAGGGGCTGGTGGGGGAAATTAGGATACTAAAAGGAAGGGAAAATGTAGGGGTAGGAACAGTGGTGGAGCCTGGGGGACGGGGAGCGCTCGCCTCCTGGACCCCCACCTTGGTAACCAATTCACCTACCGCAAGACTGGCCCTCAAGTTACATTTCTTTTGAAATAAAAGTGTGCATGTGCCAGAGTGTGCAGCATGCTATGGTTGTATTTAATATATGCAGTGTGTATCTGTGGCTCTGATTAGAAGCCTTTTGCATATCTCGTTTCCATCTACACGGTCATGCAGTACACAGCATTATTTCTCGAATTCTGGACACAATTCGCCATCTATTGCATGAGAGGCGAAGTTCACTGGGATCAAGTGATGAAATGTAATGTATCATATGTCTGCTCAGGGTTTCTGGATAGACTTGGGGTGCCGTATAGAATATTGTTATATTACTGAGGCACTGTACTCTGCTGCATTTTCATCGTGTCCAGGTGCTCGGCCTGGTCTGAAAGTGAGGGGCACAGCTGCCAGGTTGTCCCCTGTCATGCGTGAGACCACGAGGCAGTCCTGGGTATTATTTCGGGGACTTTTAATGGGAAAAATGAACTACCAAGTCCCAGAATGCAATATGCCCCCAGGAGGGACGCATGGTATGGCGCAACTTGGCTGCTATGGAAGGGTTGGGTTATGGTATCAATCTGGGAAGGCTGTAGTTGCCCCCTCCAGCCAACCCCTGGCCGCACTGCATATTGGCCTAAAGGAGACTGTCTTATTTGTAAAAGCTACCACTGATTCCCAAGTTTTAAAATGTTTCTCTTCACAGGGCGTCTTAATGGCTTGTCGAAATTATCGGGTGGCTCAGGTTTGTTTAAAAAATAAAAATATAAAAAAAGGCTGTTGTTGTCTTGCCCACTAACACTTCTGGAATTGTGAATACGTTATAGGCCTTAAATATGGCACGTTCCTTAGAAAATCGGCCAATTACATCTGGCTATGGGCTAATTTTTATTCCAACATGAAATGATTGGACCATAGTAAATGGTCTATGAGAATAGTTACGATTTTAATAATCTTTACAGGTTGCGGAATTACTCTAAGTGTTCATTTGCTTTTGCTTAGACAGATTGTTGATTTATTCCCGAGCCGCTCACGGCTTGGTTTCACTCTACTGCCGTATTATTCTTTTTTCATTCACTCTTTGTTCCTCAAGTGTTGGAGATATTTGTCTGCCACGTTGTGTGCCTTATTGTGCACGTGTGTTTCGCATTGTGTGCCTGATCGGCTAGTGGGGCGAGGGGGAACATGCAAGGTAGTTTGCTGTGCTGACTGTTGATGTGTCCCGAGTTCTGAGGCTGCATGACAGCCACTGGCATCTTGTTGGCACTGTTTTCTTGACGGTATTGTGACAATCCTCGGCACGGGCAGGCTCTGTTTACTTGGAACATTAAGTCCATGTGTGCCCCAGCTCGACTCTGGCTATGTGTGCATTACAGCAGCTCCACGCGTTTCAGGGGGAAGTAGAAATGAGTTCTTTTTCGGGCAGCAAAGGGGGAGAGGCAGCAATGGCAGCGCCTAGCTTTCCACGAAGCTTTCCCAAATGGGCAGTGGCTTCAGAGACGTCTGACAAAGCTACGACTCCTTGCTATGGTTCATGCGCAGTACGTCCCTTTTTTTAATATTCGTGTTGCTGATTAAAGCAACTCATTCATCAAGCACCGTTCTGTTCCCAGACTGCCTCTTGCATCGCATCACGTTTCACACTGCGACATGTTTACATGATTATGTCAAACGCTCCAACTGCTGGTCTGCCACTATTCACATAATTGGTTTATGGTGTCTCGAGTGCTGTGACAAAACGGATACAGCCCGATCATCTTCCCACCACCAGGACAATGGAAGCGGAACCATTGTAACAACAATTCTTCACGAGGATGTTTTCTCGATCATGACTATCATACTGTTGAAGCCAATTCTGCCTAAACTGGTTAGTGCTTTCACGAAGACACGTCTAAGACACCTCGCTATGCGCGCTGCATTTAACGGCAACACCAACATTTACACAGAACTGTGGCCGGTGCGTCATAAAGCCACGAGAAAAGGCAAATGTGTCCCGATGCCTTCCATGAAATGCGCAGTTTTTTTCCTACCACATCATTCGCAAAGCTCTGCTGCCGTCTAGTGGAAATGCGCTGAGCATACACATATGTAATCTTAAACTTTTTATTTAATAAAACAATTCAATAGTATTCGTTTTTTTAACGCCCTCTGCTTTGCTGCATATTTATATTTGAAATTGAAAAAAATAGCTACAAACCGTCAAAGAGAAATCGCTAGTTATATATAATTTCAGATTTATGTTTTGTCATTTTCTGGATACTTTTAAACAAAAACACACACTAAACAAGTCCCGAGTTGTGCTAGCACAGTAGCATTCAGCAAACTCTAATCGGGATTCGAATCAAGTACACAAAGATTCACAAGCCTGGTGCATATTTAATTCAATTAACCTCTTCTTCTCTAAATGCAAACTCATTAGATTTCTTGGGTCCGTCTTTGGAAAAAACAATCACATCGTACGAGAATTAAAAAATTGCCCCGTGTGTTTAAAACCTAGTAATAATGACAATCACATTTAAGACAAAAGAAAAAGACAGCAGGGGCTGTTGCAAGGGTCCTTTCATCGCGGTACGTTTTTTCGCAGGGTTTTTTACCGCAATTTTTTTGGTAATAGATAAAAATTGTAAGGAAAGGGGGTTTGGGCAGAAAACCCCCAAAAATAATTAAAACATTTTTTTATGGGTTTTTTCGTTAAAAAAAATTCAAAGTAAAAACCCCCGCGAAAAAACATCCTGCAATGAAATGACATGGAACCGTTGCAAGCACTGGAAATCTACGTTGCTGCTGCCTGATGCTCTGGACTGCCAGGTTTTCCCAGAGAATCAAACCAGAAGTGGCTGCATTACGTTCTCCTGCGAATCACAGCGCACAAAGATCTTGGAGTCAATAAGTTGACAGTGTAAGCCGGGCTATTGTCCTTGACACCTGTCTAGGGGCTGCACGCCACATGGTCTGGCTCAAAACATAGACCCACGTAGGACTAGCAGGAAGATACCTTGATAACACAACCTGGTCAGGACCAGGTCACTCACCCCAGGCAAGGGTAGAGGAACAGTGGATGCACGGGCCAGCCGAAGCTGGGATAGGGACTTCATATACATTCGGCAAAAAGGAGCTCATCTCAGAATAGGAAGAAGTGTACTGTGCTTGCAGCATAGACATTTGCATAACCATGAATGCTATACATGTGTAAGCCATGCTGGAAGGACTGCCTCTGAGTACTGACACCATGACTGAAAACATGTGCTCTAATGCTGACAGCAACGTGTTCAGGCTACTTTAAAACTGTTGCATGCATAAACAGACGATTCTGGGACAAGTGTATATACTTTAAGGGGTAATTCATCACTGCAAGCATTGTCTAGCATGTCTTAGAAAATGTGCACTATTATATGGTGATGGAAGCTTAGACTGGCCATGACCATAATGTGACTATTTGTGAGGGAAGTTTACAGTGACTATGTACTTGTTTCATCTGTTTCTGAACTGGCCCAGCTCGTGCTGTCCAAGTATCCATTTATTAGGGAAACACGTATTAGCCTTGTCCATTCTGTACCTGTACGCACTAGTGAGGGAATCATGCATCTGCCATGTTCATGCTATATGAGTACCTGGCTGTGATGGAAGCTTGCATTGACCATGCCCCTTATGAACCATGCGTGGGAGAAGCTTGCTCTTGACTTGCCTATCTAAACAGCAGCCTCCATCAGGCTTGTCCATGGAGTATGTCTACTTGTGTGTTAGGAAAGCGTGCAATAGCATTGCACATGATGCAACTGCGTGTAAGGAAAGCTTCCGCTGGCCCTGCCCATTCGCACCAGATGGATTGTGAAGAAACATTGTGCTAGTTGTGCCCATAGTCTGCCAGTTTAAGTAAAGCATACCCTCTCATTTCCTGTGCTGTGCCTGTACCATTTGTGAGGGAAGCATGTGCTTGTCCTACAGATATACAAATGGAATAAGTAACTTACCTGTAACTCCTGTTCTCCAGCATTCATATCTTTCATAGATTTACATGCAACCCTCCATCCTACCACTCATGGCTCATCATTTGGCTCTTACTGTCACTTGTAGGGATAGTCATGCAAATAATAGCACATGTGTACATGTAGCTGTGTTTCCAAGGGAAGCAAAATGGGTGTTTCATTTGCATTTTTTTTTAAAGCAGCCAATACAGAATGTGTGTGAAGGGCAATGTGTTAATTGGCAGTGTTTTAAAAATTACTGTATGTCCTTAGTAGCAGCCAGTAAGATGTGGTACTCATTTTAAAAGCACTCAGCAAGATGTTTTCAGTAACAAACCGGTAAAATGAGTGCTCACTTTAATAAACACTAAATGAAACATTCAGTCATTTTAAAGTGGGTGCAAATTAGGGGTGCAGTTCAGCAGGGTAATAGGACTAACCTGAAAGTAGGAAAGAGACGGGAAGTTACATAAAGCAGGTAAAATGCCACATTAGATTTTGCATATAAAAACAGAATGCAGAAAAAGACAGGTTTTCAATGTGTATATAAACAAATTAAGTATTTCTATCTGTGACAAACTGCATTGTGGAAATAACCTATATAACAGAAAATACTAACCAAAAGCCCAGTAACCAACTAATTGTCCCAATTAACATTGTAATGCAGTTTGTTTAACACAGATTGAAATTCATTCCGTTAGTGTTTTTCCATGGAAGAAGGAAACATGCACAGTAATAATAAAAATCCCATAAGGGCTGTCTTTGTGCAACTGAAAACTCATTGGGCCTCATTACAACCCAGGCGTTAAGGGTTTAACGGCGCCGTCGGCGCCATTAACCCTTAACGCCTGATTATCATTTTAACACCTGCTTTTAGCAAGCGTTAAAATGCAAGGCGCTAACCCGCCTTGGTGCTAATTACGGCACCGTAATTTACGGTGCCGTAATTAGCGCCTTCCCCACTCCCATTATGCCCTATGGGGCAAAAATGGGAATGGGGAAGGGTAAATGGGGAATGGGGATTTACCGCCCCACTCACCTTGGAATGGGGCGGTAAATCCGCCATCCACCATGGTGTAAACAGAGTTTACACCATGGTGGGAAAGTAGGGAACTTACCGCCTGGGTTGTAATGAGGCCCATTGTCCTCGCAGGAAATGACTTGTTACATGCAAGCCTGTGTAAGGTGATTGGCTAATGTGGTCGGCAGTTCTGGAGGTGTCAGAACCACGTCAAGGAAGGCTGATCTAATTTTGATGGACAGGCAGAGGAAATTTAAGCAGCTGAGCTGGGGGGTGTGGTCAGTCTGAGATTCGGTTCCTAGCTGCAGACTGTGGGATGGTGTGCTCTGGGGACTGCAGCTTGAAGACAGCTTGAAGACAGGGCAGAGGGAGTGTCGTCATGGCCTCCGAGTGACTGGAATTCCAAAGGCTGTGTCCGTGGGCTGTGTGAGGTCGCTCAGATAAATTCCGGCAACAGAAGACGCAGACGGAACATAGAAGCAGACTTCAAACTCTTGTAAGTTAGGTTATAACTGAGGACTATGTGAGAATGAATGGAATGCATTGTATTTACTGGCAGACAGTGTAGTGAGTTAGGTTTGAAAACAAAAGTGTCATATTTTTCTTTCTGCATTTCTGCACTGGGTAAAAAGAGCTGCACACCACGTTCAAAATATCTCCCATTTTGTGATGTGTTTGTTTTCTCTTATCTTTTAGAGGCTCAAAGCTGTATCCACAGTTGGTAAGAGCATGCAATTGTAATATAATGTAATGTAACATTATTATTTTTGGTTGTGTAATACAGGAGGTAAGGCAAATAATAACAGCATCTGAAATTACCAAAATAAGACTGGGGTTTGATTTGTGTAACTCATTTCATGCATCTGTTGGTCACTGTTTCAAGGGGAAGGAATAACTGGGAGGTACTGATGTTCACAACACGGTAATAAAATCTTTACCGCTTTTGCTACTGCCCAAGGTAAAGTTAGGAAACAAGGAAGAATATACATATGCAAGATAGAAAGATATGTGTGTGTATGTGAATGGGCTTTTCTCTGCATGCTGAAGAGAAAGCAGTGCCCTCCAGTGAACATAGGTTATTGATGTAAATAAATCAGTAACACGAGATACATGCAATAAGTGGCATTCTGTATAATCTTACTGGGTTCCCTGAAAATGTGCCAGGTCCAAAGGTTCTTTATTGTCAGCCCAAGAGGTGTCATAATTATAAAGAGGGAAAGTTTGTATTACTATGGAGCGGTATTATAAAAGACATGCTCACCACTATACCACAAGAATAAGATACCACTAAAACAAAGAAATACCGCCAAAGTAAGCTAAAATTACCACCAAAATAAGATAGTACTAAACTGTCACCCAAAATAGGATAATACTGAATTACCACCAAATGAGGTAAGGCCAATTTGCCTCCAAAATACCACAATGCTAAAATACTGAGAAATCCGGAATTTGCCCCACAGACAAAAATCTCCTACACTCTTTACGTGCGCTTGCCAAATCTGAAGATGGCCGACACGGTCAGAATTAAGGGAGTGTTCCCTATTGGCTGTGGGCAGTATGACCCAAAACGATGACGATAGAGCACTAAAGTGACTGAAGTTTCAGTTTAACTTAAACTGCTCTATTTCACTGAGGATTCCGAGCCTGAAGACGGGGAATATTCACAGCACTGTGAATCTATGAAAGATCCAATGCTGGAGAAGTGTTACATTTTTGAGAAAAGCTTCTACCTTTTGAAACTGTGCAGGTTCTGCTGCTCTGAAATGACTCTTATGGTTGCCTGTGAGGGATCTGGCACTGCTGCTACTCCTTCTGTATCTGTTGAGTGTGTGACAGTAGCTTGCATTGCTTATGTCAATTGCTCTGATGCAACCAATAGTGTACTCTTCCTGTATGCTGTGGGAGATGGAACTTCTGCTGCATGTGCTGTGTTTGCTGCATGTAAATACAATGTGTTCCCCAGTGCTCTACCTGTTTATTGAGTTAAGGAAGCTTCAGCAAGACCCACGTTCACAAAATACAAATCATAATATTATGGACAAATATTTGTACTACCAAAGGTGACTTTTTTGGGAACAGTTTGTACAAAATAGGACAATTTAAAGGACACTGAGCAGGTACAACGGCTAAAACCTGAAGCTGCACAGTGTAATGCAGCTCCTATGTAGGAATCCTTGCCAAAGCAGAACTCCTGCCACCTATTTGCTCCACCTCCTGTCAGAGAATTCGCGACACTGAGCCAGTGCCAATGTTCACACCCTTTGCTAAGGTGGCTGATAATCATAATTGCTGAAGAGTGCACCTGCATATCAAGATGGTACAGAAGATATCATACAATTTCCTCAGGACTGGTTGGATAGTCCGACTTCTAATCTCCTCCAAGGTATCCGACATGCCAAAGGAATTCCCTCAACTCTGGCAGGTATGCGAAGTATTTGTTTGCTTTTCTTAGATGCTTGGAAGGTGAGCGAGAGGGGGGATATCATATTTTCGAGCTAGCAGTGCAGTAGTAAAGACACCAGCAGTCACTAACACCCACTGCCTTTCACTGACTTTCCATTTGATCTGGTGAAGATGGAATGGATGCAGATGGAAACAGGATAAAGATACTGCAAGCAAAGCCAGCCATAGAGCCCCATCCAAATCAGAAAGTGCTGGTGTGGAGCCAGCAGCATTTGTGGAAGGACATGGAAGCCTCTTTCTGACAAAACTTTGAACATTCCTACTGTATGACTTTAAGGTAACCACATTAATCCAGTGAACTGCTCACGCAGACGTCTGTGTGTGTGTGTAGGCTGTGTGTTTGTGTGGGTGGGCGACTTTGGTAGAGGAGTTTGATGTGTGTGTGTATTTATGCTTGATCAAGCATGGTAGAGAAGTTTGGAGTGGGGGATAGCTAATTGTCATTATGTTGAAGTTAACTTGATATCATAGATTATTTTCTAATCCTTCCTGAAAATGTTGATGTCTACTTCTGAATAATGTGGTCATTGTTTCTAATCCTTCCTGAATGATATATGGTGTCTGTGTACGAAAGAGTGATTTTAAAAGAAGTTTTAAAACTTGATAATGAAATGCCAGCCTGTGAACATGGTGGGTAGAAAAAGTGCCCGCTTTAAAATTCACAGTAGCTCTAATACGTTGAGTATGGCTGGCAGCTCAAAATCTGCCCATTCAATGACTGCAGACCTACTAATCACTTAATGACAGAAGAATGGGCTGTAACATCCAAGGTAATTGCCCCAGTGAAACAAGAAAATGTAAGAGCTAATATTCTTGCTGTTAATGAAGTCTCAGAAATGCTCTCTTCAGTCTAAAAGTAAGAGTCACAATGGGTCCTTGCATTCCAACATCACATCTAATCCCCATGGCTGGAGCATCCCATGCCAGATAGTGTGTCCTCCTTTATCACATAAGTTATCATGAGTAACATGTACAACACTCCATTGTTCCAAGCTAGGTTTGCTGTATATAAAACCTCAAATACAAATACAGTGATGTCTGCATTTCCTGTGTCCTTATTTGTTGCTGAAGTCTTCTAGTGTGTAGATTATCGTGACCATTTAAGTGTTCTACACTTCTCTGCAAGTGTTGTGTGCACTGGTAGAATACCCATCTTACTTGTTGCATCCAAGATTGAAACTCTTTTCTGGCAAAGGTAAGATGGGTTTAGATGCTTACCTTTGTATCTGAAGTCTTCGTGTACATTGAATTGGATCTCAAACCTCATGCATTCCCCTCACCTACTGCACACCTTTTCTTCTCTCACACTTCTATCCCTCTTTTATATTGTTATATTTGATTGTTTAAAGTGCAAACCTAGCTCAAGAGCAGAGGGGCACTGTGCAGAGTGTGGGTAGCCAGCATTTGGGCTGGCATCTTTTAACAGTAGCACAGTACTGTGAGCTGAGGTCTTTGCATCGGTTTGTGCACCCATTGGAATTAGTCCTTGGTCAGGTGTTGTTGAAAATGTGATGTTTTGAGAGATATTCAAAACTGGAGAATTGTGGGGGCATTTTGAGATGACACTGAGATTGTGTTCCAGAGGTCGGTTCGATACAAGTGAAGGATTGTTTATAAGTCATTTCTTTGTGGATGAGATGTCATTCAAGCTGGTTGGTTAATTGTCTGTTCAAGGACAATGTGCCACCAGATATGTGTATCTTAGAAACCAGGTATGCTGGTTTGCTATTTGTGACTGCTTTGTAGATGATGCATGCAACCTTGAACAGTATCCTATCCTGGAGTTAAGCCAATGTAGTTTGCGTAAAATGGAGCGATTTGGTCAAATTTCATTTCACCCACAATAAGATGTGCTGCAGCATGGTGGACTCCTTTTAGGGGTGCCAAGTGAGCAGCTGGGAGCCCCATCACAAGGGTATTTCCCCCATGGATGTGTGAGAGCACAAGTGCCTGCACTACAGTCCTGAAGTCTTAGGGCGGAATGAAGGTTTGATTTTGCGAAGGGTGGAGGGTGAAGAGTTGGAGCCATGCTGTTTGGGCCTTCGTGGCTATGTGTTTCTGGAAGAACAGGCTGATGTGAATAGTGAAGACTATGGATTTTGCTGAGTCTGAGAGTTGTGAATCAAATCCTTCTAGGTGCATATCATGGAGCCATTCTTGGGCAAGTTGTTTTTTAGAAGGCGGACCAATGAGGACACATTCAGTCTTGGATTGGTTTAATTTGAGGTAGGCAGGCGACATCCAGGACTGGATGGCTAAGTAATCATGGAGATGAATGATGTCCTATGTGCTATTTACTCGGATGTACAACAAAGTATCATTCGAGTATTGGTGATTGGCTATTTTGGGATCTTTGAGGAGAGTGACCAGATGCTCCATATGAAGGTTAAAAAGGACTGGTGAGCGGATAGAGCATTAGGAGACTCTGCAGGAAACCTTGAGTCAGTTAGAATGCAGTGAGTGGTCTGGTGTCTGCCCGAGAGGTAGGAGATAAACCGATTCTGTACAGTACCAGAGAATACCATCCTGTTGGTGTTAGGAAGAAGTCTCAGAAATGTGCTAATTCCCTTCACCTTAGAGACCCAGAGCACATTTTCTGGATTTTGAGGAGCTCATTCTGTAACCTGAAAAGAGTGTGAGCCTTTGTTCCAACTCTTTCAAGGTGTTGATGTGTGTCTTACACTTGTGTTCTTTGTATATGGGGTTTTAGATAACTCCATAGGCATCATCTTTTCATGTGTGTTACACAGCTCCTTCAGTGCAGTGACACAGGGATGTCTTTTAAGTCTTCCCTGAGGGAGCACATCCCCCATAAAAGGCCAGTTCATACTGCAAGAACCCTTCCAACATGGCCAATTGGAAGACAAAAAGCCTGACCCACTTGGTTGCCTAGAAATGAGAATAAACAGGGTAGCCACCGCACAACTGAGTTCAGTCACTGTCATGACCCTTGCCCTGGCTCTCACTGGCAAGTCAGCCTTCCAGTTAGGGCCAGGTCAAAGGCCTTAAAACCTCATCCAAGACTCTCTTGGAGTCAGTCCTGGCGCCTTTGGCGCCAGGCTCATAACCATCATGAAGACCAACATTAGAATGGGACTATTTGCTTGAGACTATTTAACTTGGGGGGGTTCAGCCAACATGGAGGCACACACATAGCTCAGTTACAAGGAACTGAGCTTTGCAGTCTAGTCTTTTGGGTGTGGCAGGCCTGGGACTACTTTACCTGGACTACTTTGGGCGAGGAAGGCCTGGGACTATTTTACCTGGACTACTTTACCTGAGACTATTTAAACTGCACCCAAACAGCAGCACATGATTTGTGTTATTCTGCTGTGGGCAGCGTAACACTCACCGTGTCCAGTTCTTTGATGCCAGTTTACCTGAAACCAAGGTCCTGCAGAGAGAGAAAGAACACTACGAAACTTACCTCGAATAGTATCCTGTCTTCAATCCATCGCTGACTTCCATTCCATTCACCTGAAGGTACGAACTCCATCATCCGGCACTGCATGCATCCTGGAATACCATAACCTTGAAAGAGGAGAAAGAAAGACAGCATTAGTAAGCGTTTACTTACGTTTCCTCCCGAATGAAGAAA
Source organism: Ambystoma mexicanum (assembly GCA_002915635.3). Lineage (NCBI taxonomy): Eukaryota > Metazoa > Chordata > Amphibia > Caudata > Ambystomatidae > Ambystoma > Ambystoma mexicanum. Next base: position 18,587 of record PGSH02000247.1, on the reverse strand, counting down.
GCCACACAATTCTTACCTGGGTAGTGATCTCCTGGTCAGTATCATTGCTAGAACATTACGGCACTCAGCGAGGAACATCGCAACCTGCAAGCAGAGAAAAGACAAAGGTTAGCAATATAAAAGGCGAAACAGTGCCGTGCATCGCGCATTACTCATCGGACAGTATCGCGCACACCGCGCTTTCGCCTACCGGCCCATGCTCATCTTCAAACTGCATGACAGCACCCAAATACCTTTCCATACCTAAACTGAAAGAAGCAAGACATTATTATTCGAACTAAGAGGAACATAAGAACTGCATATAACGACTGTAAAGCAGCAAACCTACGGAGTCGCAGCAGGCCTGGATTCCCACATGGGGGCTTGCACCAGTGAAGTAACTTGGTTGCTGCTCGCCCCCCACATCTACGTGCCCCTGCCATGAGGAGCAGGACGGAGAATCCACCTTTTACAATATTAAGGTGAGGAGAAGGCCTAAGGGGGGGGGGTTGAGGCCAAGGGAGGTGGGAAAACATAAAGACAATCTGGTATTGAATCCAGCTCTTCTATATTGCAGACCCATCTTTAACCAGACGCCTTACCAAGGGACCGGGAGAGGGTTTGAGAGTGCAAATCATCCAACCAGGGCTGGGTAGCATCCCCTTGGATACCAGGTGAGCGTAACAGACACTTGGTTCCAGCATGGGATGCCTTCAGCTTTCCATCTCCTGGGTAAGAGATACAACTATAACTAATAGCTTTGTGTTTGGATGAGCACTGTAGCAGTAATTCATTTCAATTGCCTTGTTCAGGGTGAGTACTTTGTGTACTGTGTGGGAAACCTGAGGTCGTTCTCACATTTACTCCCCTGATGGCCTCTTCTCCAGGGGATGGTCATTGCTATTGGATCCAGACCCTGGGGGTGGTGATTGGGAGGGAGGATCACTTGGGTGGAGGGTCCTTGGGGATTGCGAGTGAGACGTCCACACGTGAGAAACGGTACTCCTCATTTTCATTTTCAGGAAACCCCTCCATTTCAGATGCAGTCAAGGGTACGCTACCCCTGTCCACTAACCAAGATGACACTGAAAAGGTAATATCAGTCTATGAGGTATAGTAAAGCCATTCCCCTCAACTCCCCACACATAACACTTGACGGTACTGAGATGAAGAAGAGAACTTTAGGATTGATGAATACCACACGTGTTTACTACTCTGGTACTGGGGGAAGAAGAGGCCTGCAGTGAGCTGCAAAGGTCAGGCATGTCCTGTTGATTGTGGCCAGGCAAGGCTCATATAAGTTCCACATCTGGAGCCTGTCAAGGGACTGCAGGTGTATAAAAGGAGACCAGCACAACCACAAAAGGAGTGGCAGCAATGGGTGAAAAAGAAGCAGCAGGAAAGGCATATTTGGGGAAGCAGATGAGAGCAGGACCGTAAAGCAGAAGGTAACGGAGACCGAAGACCCTGTGAAGATGGGGGTCGGGTCTTGGGGTCGGCAAAGGAACCAGAGCTCCTTTTGCTGAAGGCTCACAAGGGGGAAGCTGTAACGTGTTGGGTCGTTCCCAGGAAGCCTGCTGTGAGTAATTGTAACCCTGTGTGTCGTCCGAACACTAGGGTGTCAAAGGGGTTGTGTGAAAACCCCTGCAGGCAGAGGTGGAACTTTGGGAAGCTGGGCACTTTCCCCAGAACAGGAGCATGAGCCGATGAGTTTCAGCTGGGAGAGAGACACTGAACCAATGTGCTCCCGGGGGAGAATGTCAGCTGCAACAGTTGCAAGTAAATGAAAATCATTTTTGAACATTTCTGACTGGATGAAACTGACACGAGTGTAGTTAAAAAGTAGCAACTCTTTGCTGATGCCTTTGAAGAGCTTTGTAGGCAGTACTTATTAACGTTTTTGAACTGTTTAATAGTAACACTTCCAATTGAATGTGTGGAAGCTAAGGAACAAGGGAAAGCAAGCTGTGCGACATGCAGAAGGCATAGGGAAGCTTTCTTTCCAAATTGGAGGGAGGTCGGAAGCACGTTGTTTTGAAGTAAAGTTATACTTTAAAGGGGATCATGAAGCAAATACTACCCAGGCCAAGTGTATGTGTTAATGAAAGAAATAAGAACACAGCTGAGGAAGGGAGACTTGTTACCAATGAAGTTGAGGTCAGGTATTTTAACCTGTGCAACATTGGAAGGAACTGTGAGTAAATGGCCAAATATGAACCAATGAATTCCAACTGAATACAAAGAGTAAAGGCACATCATATTGAATACAAAACTGAACGAAACTGTTATTTTGATTAAGAACAAGTGATATTGAATATCAAGCAAATATTTGAAAGTAAACTGATATAGTGAATGCTGCACAGTGTGTCAGCAACGTTGTGAACCGAATGAAAGCATATGGCAAATTGAACAAACACTTAAGTGTTTAAAACACAAATGTGAGGAAGATTTATGAGCTTGTAGCAAAGCAAAAGACTGATGCAGAAACGGGTTAAACTAGTCAAAAGGAAAACCAAGTGTGGAAAACCCAAAGCCCAAGGCTGAGGCAGAGAGACTGTGAGGGGCTAACCAAATCTACAGGGGAGACTTGTGGTGGCACGATCTGTGATGGGTGGAAAACTGCGCCTGGACCAAAGAGCTCTCTACTGTGAAGATCACATACATTCTAAAGCAAGTCAAGCAGAAGCATTGTGTTACTGGTTGCATGACCTGCTGTGATGGTTGGACCGTGTGGTCTAATAACTGTGCCCAGAACTGGGAGCCCTAAATTGTGACCAGCAAAGGACAATGTGTGAAAGCCACTGAAACACTGTATTGAAATCTTGGGGAAGGGAATCCTGAGAATCAAAGGAGCCAAGAAGTTTTGTCTTGGAGAAGGGAACCTTAGGATCTTTCTTGTGTGTGAACTGTACAATATTGAACTTGGGGGAGGGAACTGCATTGAGCCTGAGATAATAGGCCCAAGATGGACTTAAGCTGAGGGAACTCAGAGGGTTTGAAGGAGAAACGAAGGTGGCCAGTCAAAGACATTGGCCCTCATTACGACCCTGGCGGAGTGGGTTTACGCCAGCGTTATTCGCGGCGGACCCGTCCGCCCTACTACGAGTTCCCGTAGCGCCATGGAACGTTTTCCGCCTGGTTTTTCCGGGCGGAGAAATCCATGGCGCTACGGGACCTTGATGTTAATTACGCCACCGTATTTTGCGGTGGCGCAATTAACGCCTTCCCCACTCCCATTATACCCTATGGGGCAAAAATGGGAATGGGGAAGGGTAAAATGGGGAATGGGGATTTACCGCCCCGCCAAGGTCGGCATGGGGCGGAAAATCCGCCAACCTCCATGGCGCTATCGGCAGCTTTCCGCCGTGCTCCGCGGTGCATTTAGCACCGCGATTTCCGCCAGGGTTGTAATGAGGGCCATTGTGAGAAAGTCACTAAAACAGTATATTGAAATCTTGGTGAAGGGAACCCCCGAAAATCAAAGGAACCAAGAATTGTTGTTGTGGGGAAGGGAACCTCAGGATTATTCTTTTGTGTGAACCGTACCATATTGAACTTGGGGAAGGGAAATGTATTGAGCCTGAGATAGTAGGACCAAGATGGACTTAATCTGAGAGAAGCTGAAACTTTACTTTTGAACACTGTTTTTGTTAGGAAGAAAACCCCACACCCTGTTATTTCTAGATGTGAGGGCAAGCATAGGTTTTTGGACACAGGCAGACTTTTGATTTGGATTTATAGATACAAACTTCCCTTAGTTTTCTTTAGGCAGGTGAAATCCCTACCTTAGTTATAGTTAGGCCTTACATCATCCTGAAATTTGAATAAAGGTTTTTGGAAACTTGAATTCCGTTGTGTGTGTCATCTCTCTTGATACCATGCCGGTCTCACAGCTGACACGCACAAGCCATGTTCAGCCCTGCTCCACACTTATCAGAAAACAAAAGATTTAGACATATTTATTGTTACAACATAAAATGTAAATTCAAACATGGAGCAGATTAAGGAATATACTAATATATCCACTCGTGTTTGAAGAACACAGGACCTTCAGCATGGAGAGACCAGCAGCTAATACACGCAAGTTCATTAGTGGTACGCTATCTATATTGTGCCACAAACTATGAGTAAAGCCAGAGAGGAAATGAGTTTTCACTAATATATACACGCTCTGTCTAATTACTTCACAGAAAAAGAGCCCTGCTGGAACCACTAACTGGAGATTAGGGAGAAATGGTACCCCCCGCACCTTCCCTAATTCATCATATGAGATGTAGATACTCACTGAGCCAATGTACTATGTGTTGTTTTGCAGATACAATGCGGATACAATGCTGTCAAGCAAGGATAATAATCCCCTGCTAACTAGCCAGACATGCACAAGGCTAAGAGAAATTGCACAGCATGTGTCCCATTGAGGGTATTAAAAGGAATTTGGATTATTGTTAAGATGGATTTCTGAACTCTGACCTGGAGGGCTAGAGGTTCAGAAGGCAAGCCTAGTTTCTTGGAACAGGGTAACCTCTGGACAAGCCAGACCAATCAAGGTAGCTATGGCAGGCAGTCAAGACTAAGGGCCTCATCACGAGTTGGGCGGTAACGCCGGCGATAATACCGCCGATGGATAGTTCGGTATGTGTAAAATGATCTACATCCATGTATGGTTGCAGTGATATGCAGATGTGTTTATTCAATTTTGTTTGGATATGATTGTGGCTTTCATGCCACAGGCTCCTGTGTGTTTACAGAGTTCAACATTGTTTTCATGTCAAGTCCACTGTCCACTCATGCTCCTGGGACAGGACTGCAGCAAGCACAACCACCTCAACACCCGCACCTGGCACCATGGCCTGGGCTGCAACAGCCACCTCCTCCACTTCCCACTCCATCAACCTGGATGACACTGGGGCGTCTTCCGCCATGGAAGGCCCCTGTGTGGCATCACCTGGCCCCACCACTGCTGAGGAGTCCCCTCTCACATTCACCTTCTTGGACTCACCCCCATCAGCCATGCCCGATGTCACAAGCTCTGCCACTGCCATATTTATCCCTGAAGATGAGCTGGCACAGGCACGTGGCTGGTGCCTGCGCCTCTGTCTGGTGGAGTCATCCCTGCATCCATGCTCCACAGCACTGCTTACGCCCTCTTCATCAGATGCAACTGTGTAAAAGGAGACACAGAACAGCAACATCCGTGTACTGCACCAAAACCAGCGTGGCATCACCAACATTCACAGGAACATGACAAAGGAATAATCATCAACTGCCATACCCACACACACATGGACATCCAATCCACACCCATGCAGACACAACAACCCAGGTACAATTTGACAGACATACATGACACATCCCCATGTGAATGAAGCACAGCCGTCGCACAGACAGATACCAAGATGAATCACATGACCCTAGGGGAATATTGACCGGACCCAGCTGCAACTGGATGCACATCCATGGGAGACATAGCACTTGGGTGGGAAGGGAGATAACAGGAATTATGCACACACAGGTAAATCATTGGTGCACAGAAGTGGTGGGTAACCACTGTTGACAAACTGTGTGCAAGACCATACTGGCACCACTCCCAGTATGGCCATGGAGAGACACATGCCTGGCCATCACTCCATGCAATCACATCAAACTACATGCCACTGTCACAGCCAAGCAATCGTGTATCCTATACAAACATGCATCCATTCCACTTGCACATGTGAGCATGCCATAGCACGAGGCACAGGATGTATGTGATTTCTTCAAAAATATTTTACCTAATGGAGATTTCACCAAATTCATTTAACAGAAAAACGAAATCTACTTTTTACTTTTTCTACATTTATTTGTTATAATGCAGGGGTAGAACCACTGCAGAGCACCCTCTCTATCATAACCTATACCCTTACCCCACACCCCACCTATTATGCGTTACACATATACTATTTTCCCTACCATTTTCAGTGAAATAAATTCAGTGAAATCTCATTAGGTGAAATGGTATTTGAAGAAATCTACGGTAATGCCAAGCACATACACATGTCATGCACACACATCAACTCAGAGTGCCCAAGCAGCACCATGACCAATACCATCACAGTCCCTGGAACTAAAATGCCTTAACGTGACTAAGTTATATGTCGGAATGCATGTGTTGCAGCCAGGCGTCAGTGTTGCCCAGTCACACGTTCCCATTGTGGTCACATACACATGAGGATCATGCATGCACATGATGTGGGCAACACTACCTCCACTGGCGCACTTGCCATCCTGGCATGTTCCAGACACAAGTAACATTGCATGTGCATTGTCTGCAAGACAGCACTACAACACACAATGCAAGTAAGAACACATTTAAAAACCGCAGATGTCTGAATGCACAAGTGGGGAGCAATGTCTGGGGGCATGCATGCAGACATCCATCTCTGAAACATACTTGCTGCAAGCCCAAAGGGGTCACTGCCAACATGCAGGCACATGCACAACACACATGCACTGTAGAGAAGTGCACCACATGCCTGCTCACAAGTCATTTCCAGACGTTGTTGTAAATTGCAGACCTGGAATGCAGCACTGGGTAGAGCCTCTTAAAGATCTGCATGCTGTTGCTTGACAGACTGCACCTGCGTGCACGGTGCCCGTCTGCAGTAGCACCAGCCTTGATGTAGCAGAAGGCCTTGGTGTGGGTCCTGGATTTCAGATCTTTCCAGCGCTTATTGACAGTCTGTTATGTGGGGACTGCCCCCTGTCTGTGTTGATGGCATCTGTCACCTCGTACCAGATCTGCTTACGTCCATCTTGCTGCATTGCATCAATGAGTTGAAGAGGCGTCATGATGCTCCAGGACTTTCACCAGCAGGATGACAACTTCACTGGCCTTGAAGTTGACAGCCTTTTGCCTTGCTGCCATGGGGCTGGCACTCTGATCAGATGATGATGGTGCTGACATGGCAACCCCCGAGGCAGGTGTGGGAGGGCAAGGTGGTCCTGGAGATGTGCTGTGGAGCACTGCAGCTGAGGTGACCACAAGGCTGAAGACAGGAGCACAGGCAATTGCTGGACAGCAGGCACTCCAAACACATTGCAGGGGGGCAGCAGGCACACACACTGTACAGTAAGCAGCAGATGGAAATGTTGGAGGCAGCATAGGGCAAGAGGAGACAGGTAAAATGGCACAGAGGCAGGAGCGTGGGTCTTTCGTGTCTTGCAATGAAGGCAGCCAGAAACAGAGTGAAAGGACTTTGCACGCAAAAATATAATAACTGAGAAAAGTGTGGACACGGGAAAACAGAGGAAAGGCCCTCAGCGGGTAATTTGAGTGAGACATGCTGCATGCAGGTGTTTACCACGTCAAAGTCTGGAATAAATAAGGACGTGGAAAAGCAACTCTGACTATTCGTGCAAAGGGAAGGAGATGGATGAGTGTAGTACATGCGTATTTTGGGGTACCTGTTACGCTCACCTGATATCCACGGGGACGCCATTTAGCCCTGGCTGGAAGATTAGCACTTTCGAACCCTCTCCCTTGATAGTGTGTTGGACAGTGCCTGCAATACAGGAGAACTGGATATAAGGCTTAAATATCTGTCTTGGATTGATTCCAACCTCCCTCAGCCTCGAATTCCTCCCTTAAGTCTAGTCTCTCTCCTCACCTTAATATTAGGTATAGTGTGCTCTCCGTCCTGCGTCTCTGTGCATGGGCGCGTTGGAGGTGTGGGCATTCGGCGACCTAGTTGCTTCACTGGTGTGTTGCCCCGTGTTCAGGTCCAGGCCTGCTGTGACTCTGATTTGCTTGATGAGGTAGGTGCTTCTATTTTACAGTCTTTTATCTTCCCCTTTTCCTCTATTGCCTTTTGTTGTTATTAATGCCTCTAGTTTCTTTCCCTCCGATGAGTTTGGGTGTTGCCGTGCTGTATAAGATGAGAATCCCAGCAAGGTAAGTGAATGCACGTTGCGTGGTGCTTTCTTGCCTTTTCTTTTGCTAAGCTGTGCCCGCGCCGCTTCCTTTGCAGGTCGTTATGATGTTCCGGGCCACTGTGATGTTCCGAGATCAAGGAGAGACTGCACCTGGTAAGTGGTTTTGAGTGTCCTTGCGTGGCCGTGAGCGAGCACTCACTAATAATGTCTCTCTTTGTCTTTTTCAGGTTGCTGCAGCGTTCTGAAGATGGATGCAGCGTCGTGATGAAGAATCCCCGGATCGCGTGTATTCAGGTGAGCAGCTGGTGGTAGTTTGAAGATGGAAGATTCAAGACCAAAGCCAGGCTGCTACTTACAGGTAAGCGCTGAATAATGGTGTTCTTTTTCTTCCAGATACAGGATTCAGTATGTGGCAAGATGCAAGAAACACTGGAGATCAGAACTGGACACAATGAGCGTTACGCTGGTAACTGCAGAATAACGCGAAGCATGTGCTGCTGTTTGGGTATGGCTTTTATAGCCCAGGTAAAGTAGTTCCAGGTAAAGTAGTCACAGGCCCGGCCACACCAGAAACACTAGACTGCATAGCTCAGTTCTTTGGAACTGAGATATGTGAATGCCTTCATGTTAACTGAAGTCCCAATCCAAATGTTGTCCTTCACATATAAGTATGAGCCTGGTGCCGAAGGCGCCAGGACTGGCTCCAAGAGAGTCCCTGATGGTGTTTTGTGGCCCTTGAGGCCACAATGGAAGCTTGTAACCTGGCCCCAGCCGAAAGGCAGATTTGGCCATGATGACCAGGGGCATGAATCATGTCAGCACTCCCCCCAAGGCCCCTCTCACAGTAGTTCTTCTGTCTGGCCCTGGTTTAGTTGGATGATTTTGATGGAGACGTTTTACCAAGCGTGGTGTGTGGATGTTCTCACTTGGTTCCCATGTTCTGTCCTGAGGACCATATCCTTTCAAATCTACTAAATAATATAGTTTCGATCTAGTGTATTTTGTATCCAGGATGTCTTTAACCTCAAACTCCGGTTCTCCGTCTATCAGTACTGGTTTTGGTGGTATTGTAACTTCAGTTCCAGGTTGCACAGGTTTTAGGAGTGATACATGGAATACAGGATGCATCTTCATGTTTGGTGGCAGAGTTAGTTTAACAGCTACTGGGTTTATTATAGACTCAATGGTGCAAGGTCCTAGATATCGTGGACGAAAGGTCCAGGTTCCTTTTATTGGCACATGCTTTGACGCTAACCAGACTTCATCTCCAACTCAGTAATCAGGAGCCTTTCTGCAATGTTGATCAGAGAATTTCTTTTGTCTTTCTTTAGCTTGAAGTAAATGTCCAGTTGCCTCTTTGAAGGCTTGAGTAATGGTTTTATATAAGGTTTTCACCGCTGTCATCTCCAGAGCCATGGGACCATCTAATTCAGAGGTGCGTGGATGCCTACCATATAGGGTATAGAAAGGAGTTTGTCCCGTGCTGGTATGCAGGGAATTATTATAGGCATATTCTGCTATCCATAGTAAATCCTTCCAACCTTCTTCAACTTGGTGTAACATACAATGTAGGTATTGTTCGAGTGTCTGGTTTGTCCTTTCCGTTTGGCCATCCGTTTGGGGATGATGGCTGGTGGATAATCGAATATCGATTTGGGCCATTGAACAGCACTTCTTCCAGAAGCTAGATACAAATTGACTACCTCGATCTGAAATCAGGACAGAAGGAAAACCGTGTATTCCTACTATATGTTCCAGAAACACCTTCGCCAGACTGGATGCATTTGGAAGACCTTTAAATGGAATGAAGTGTGCCATCTTAGAAAATAAATCTACAACCACTAGGATGGTGTTGAATCCTTGACTGGGAGGTAAATCCGTGATGAAATCGAGAGAAAGTGTATGCCAAGGTGCGGGTGGAATTTCCAAGGGTTGTAGGAGACCAGCTGGTTTTTGCTTTTGAAATTTATTTTGTGCGCACACACCACAGGAAAGGGTGAAGTGAATAATTTTTTTGCGCCATGTTGGCCACCAATAGTTTATTTTTGCTTTGGCTAAGGTTTTGGCAATTCCTGGATGACCTCCCATCAAAGAGTCATGATAACCGGAGATGACTTGCTCTTGTAATCCTTTACTTGGCAAAGATAACCGATCTTTGAAATATGGTAGTTGATCCTTAATTATGTGATGTTTGTTTTGAGTACTCCATTTTTGTAAGGTCTCGGGATTCATTAAGAGTTGGATCTTGTTATGGAGTTCACTTTGGGTTAGTGTTGTTGTCAGGCCTAATAAATTGTCATTCGGGATGATAGCTACTGGATCGGGGGTTGTGTATACTTTTTCATCAATACCCTTGTGGGATAAAGCATCAGCTTTTCCGTTTTGGACTCCTGGGTCAATATGTGATCACGTAGTCTTTTCTGCAAAGAAAAGTGCCCATCGCAGCTGACGTGAAGATTGAGCTTTTGCAGTTTTTAAGTATTGAAGATTTCGATGATCAGTAATCACAGTGATGGTATGTCTGGCACCTAGGAGATAATGTCGCCAAGCCTTGAAAGCTGATTTGATAGCTAGAAGTTCTTTGTCCGTGATAGCATAATTGAGTTCTGGAGGCGTGAATTTGCGTGACCAGAAGGCTACAGGATGCAGCTGACCGGTATCGGGATCCCTTTGTGAAAGAACTGTTTCCTTGCCATGCTAGAGGCGTCCGTTTCCACCACATAAGGTAGATCTGGGTGAGGGTGTCGAAGAATTGGGGCGGAAGTGAATCTTTTCTTGAGTTCTAGAAAGGCCCTTTCTGCTTCTTCTGTCCATTGGAATTTCTTATTGTTTTTTCGTAACAATGATGTGATCGGGTGCACTATCTGAGAAAAGCCTATGATGAATCAGTGATAAAAGTTTGCAAAGCCCAGCATGCTCTGGATTCCCTTGAACAAAGTTGGCGACGGCCAATTAAGAATGGCATCTACTTTGTGCATATCCATCCTGATCCCTTTTGGAGTGAGGATAAAACCAAGGAATTCAACTTCGGTAACATGAAATTAACATTTTTCAAGTTTAGCATACAGTTGATGTTGACAGAGTTTTGCCAGAACTGAACGAACATGTTTGACATGATCTTGTTTTGAAGAGGAGTATACTAAGATGTCATCAATATAAACCAAAGCGCACATGTCAATTAGTTCCCATAAGACATCATTCATAAAATACTGGAATGCAGCGGGAGCATTGCAAAGTCCAAATGGCATTACCTGATATTCATACAGGACATACTTGGTATGAAAGGCAGTTTTCAATTTGTATACTTCCTTAACACGAACGAGATGGCATGCTCCCCTAAGGTCCAATATAGTGTAGATCTGGGCATCCTTAACTTGATCTAGCAGTTCCTGAATTAGAGGAAGTGGACAGCGATGTATTACAGTGATTTGGTTCAGTGTGTGATAGTCATTGCAAGTTCTCAAGTCCCCTTCCTTCTTTCGAATGAAGGATAAGGGACTGGCTGCCGGTGATTTAGACGGGCGGATAAACCCATTAGCCAGGTACTGATCTAGATAAGATTTCAAATGGAGGTTTTCTGGTTCTGTGAGTGCATAGATTCGACCACAAGGAACTTGTGCACCGGGTATGAGATCGATCTGACAATCATAAGGCCTATGCGGCGGCAGGGTATTGGCTTGTTCTTTCTGAAAAACGTCTTGAAAATCTTGGTATTTGCTTGGTAGAGTAGCTGTAACCCCCAGTACTACTGTTGCTGTTCCCCAAACAGATGTCTGTGAATCCATTTTCTGCTTTTCTCTGTGGTAGCAAGTGAGAGTACAGTCGTCGGAAAAGGCCAACTTGTTTGCATTACAGTCTATTTGAGGATTGTGAGCTACTAACCATGGCATCCCTAAAATCAACCGGAACTGAGGAGCCTTCATGAGGTCGAAAGCAATAGATTGTCGGTGTCCATCCTGGCACAGAAGGGTTAATACTGCTGTACATTGGGTTACTGGACCAGAAGGTATTTCAGTACCATCAACAGTGGTGACCTTTTTAGTAGCCGGCTTTTTGCATAGGAGAATCCATATCTCTACTGCCAGATCTTGGTCTATGTAGTTTCCAACTGCCCTGCTGTCTATGTACGCTTTTACAGCATGCATGCACGATGGTTGTTGGTGATAGATCAAAATCACAGGTAATGCAAAGTGTGAGGTCGGTGGCTCATTCTCCTGCTCAACAAACAGACCTCTACGCTTGCCTGGCTTGGTAGTTTTCTGTCTCCTTGTTGTCGTCTTCCTTTTCTGTAGCTCCAACAGTTCTTCTCAAAGGCTTTATTGGACATTCTTTGAGGAAATGGCCTGACTTTAAGCAGTATAGACATAATAGATGTTGCCTTCTTTTGTCTGTTTCAGCCTTAGTTAAGGGAGCCCGTACCCCTCCGATTTGCAATGTTCTACAGTGTTCTCCGCTGAACGTGAGACATTGTCCTTTGACCGGACATACATGGCACAAGTGTCCAATCTCATCCAATCTGCTTTTCGGTCCAGTAGCCTATGATCTAACTGAACAACAAGATTGATGAACTTTGCACGGTCTCTTGGTGGATTAACCACTTTTGCTAGCACGTCCTTTAATTCTCCCCATAGACCCCGGTGGAATAATGTGGTCCTTTTATCTTCAGGCCATCCCGTTTCAACAACTAACCTATTATAGGTTGCTGTATATGATAGCAAGTCTTGGTTTCCTTGAAGGAGGGACAAAAGTTAATTATCCAATGCTTGTCCTTGGGTATGTCGAGCAAACAGTTTCTCCATTTCCTGCTGAAAACCTCTAAAGTCACGTAGCAGTGGATCATCCTGACTTACTAATGGTACAGACCAATCTGCAGCACTGCCACTCAGATATGATAAAACAAAGGCAACCTGTGACTGGTCGTTAGAAAAAGCCCTGGGTCTACAAAGGAAATGAAGACTACATTGGTTCATAAATGTTGTGTACTTCTTTGGATCCCCCGCAAACCGTTCTGGTGGAGCTAAAGGAATTGTCCCAGGAAGAGTTATTTGTACCAGACTGGCTGGTGTTGTCACTGGTGGAACGCTTCCAGGTAAGGGGGCCTGTGCTGCCTGTGATTGAAGTAATTGTCTACTCAATTCCTCAGTACGATCTATAGTAACTATCATTTCTCTCCTAAGGGCGTTGGTTTCCTGCCTGGCTGCATGTACTTCTGCACGAAACTGCCCCAATAACTGGGCTAATTGGTCGGTTTCTGATGTTTCCATGACATCTAGGTGGATAGTTATGAGGCTTTGCATTCTGTTACGCTCACCTGATATCCACGGGGACGCCACTCAGCCCTGGCTGGAAGATTAGCACTCTCGAACCCTCTCCCTTGATAGTGTGTTGGATAGCGCCTGGAATACAGGAGAACTGGATATATGGCTTAAATGTCTCTCTTGGATTGATTCCCACATCCTTGAGCCTCAAATTCCTCCCTTAAGTCTAGTCTCTCTCCTCACCTAATAGTAGGTATCGTGTGCTCTCCATCCTGCGTCTCTGTGCAGTGGCGCGTTGGAGGTGTGGGCATTCGGCGACCTAGCTGCTTCACTCGTGCATTGCCCCGTGTTCAGGTCCAGGCCTGCTGCGACTCCGATTTGCTTGATGAGGTAGGTACTACTATTTTACAGTCTTTTATCTTCCCCTTTTCCTCTTTTGCCTTTTGTTGTTATTAATGTCTCTAGTTTCTTTCCCTCCGATGAGTTGGAGAGTTTTGGCATTGCCGTGCTGTATAGGATGAGAATCCCAGCAAGGTAAGTGAATGCGCTGTGCGCAGTGCGTTCTTGCCTTTTCTTTTGCTAAGCGGTGCCTGCACCCGCTTCCTTTGCAGGTCGTTATGATGTTACGAGCCGCTGTGATGTTCCGAGATCAAGGAGAGACTGCACCTGGTAAGTGGTTTTTAGTGTCCTTGCGTGGCCGTGAGCGAACGCTCACTAATAATGTCTCTCTTTGTCTTTTTCAGGTTGCTGCAGCGTTCTGAAGATGGATGTGGCATTGTGATGAAGAATCCCCAGATCCGTGTATTCAGGGGAGTATCTGGTGGTAGTTTGAAGATGGAAGATTCAAGACCAACGCCAGGCTGCTACTTACAGGTAAGCACTGAATATTGGTGTTCTTTTTCTTCCAGATACAGGATTCAGCATGTGGCAGGATGCAAGAAACACTGGAGATCAGAACTGGACACAGTGAACGTTACGCTGCTGACTGCAGAATAATGCAAAGCATGTGCTGTTGTTTGGGTGTGGCTTATATAGCCCAGGAAAAGTAGTTCCAGGTAAAGTAGTCCCAGGCACAGCCACACCCGAAACACTAGACTGCATAGCTCAGTTCTTTGGAAATTAGCTATGTGAGTGACTACATGTTAACTGAAGTCTCAATCCAAATGTTGTCCTTCACATAACAGTATGAGCCTGGTGCCAAAGACGCCATGACTGGCACCCAAGAGAGTCCCTGATGGTGTTTTGTGACCATTGAGGCCTCAATGGAAGCCTGTAACCTGGCCCCAGCCAAAAGGCTGGTTTGGCCATGATGACCAGGGGCATAAATCATGACAGTACCACGCTTAACGTTCACTTCAGTACCATTTGTACTTGTTATTTTGGGGGGCTTTGCCACCGCGCATACGCACATTTACTTTTGTTTTTGCAAGACTAACGGTGCGTCACGTATACATGGGTTTCATATCTCGGTGCCCCTGTGTATCGAGCTCCACTATTTTTAAATTTCTTGTAGTTTTCAGGTTTCGCATATGCATTTTGGTGTTGGTGGGTGCCACTGCGTATTGCGTAACATTTTTTTCTTATTTCGGAAGCTATCCTGTGCTATCCGGAAATATGCATTTCTTTTGTTTTTGGGGTGCCTGCGTGTTACACATACCGTACTATCCACATCTGGAGTGCATTTGCACGTTGCTGGACCACAGAACTTCATCTCAAATCACATAGACTGCCCCCTCACTCACATTGCTCAAGACAATAACTTGTTGTGCCTTTCATATTTCAGTTACACCTGTGACATGAGTGGAAAGGCCCTAAGAGGGAAAGGGGGCAGACATGTCCAGGGTCAGGACCCAGGGGGTCAGGGACGTGCTGTGGAAGCAACTGCCTAAGCCAAAGGAGGTCAGGGACATGCTGTGGAAGCAGCTACCCAAGCAGCAGGGGGTCAGTAACGTGCTGTGGAAGCAGCTTCCCCAGCCCAAACGGGTAAAGAACATGCTGTGGAAGCAGCTGCCAGACTACTTGTGCTCCGGCATCTGAACCCCAAAGTGGTCCCTGACACACAGGGGTGGCACCAACAGCTTGTGCCACTCGTGGAAAGAAGGGAAAGCCTACAGAGCGGGAACAGGCTCAACCCAATAACACGTCACAGGACACTGGCACGTTGAGGAAGAGGAAATTCCATGAGGAAGAATTCTAGATCCTCTGGACTACGTGACCATTAACCACCATGACATGAACGTGCACCCGGGAGGCACCCATACAACTGCTCAGCATATGGTGCATTGGCAACATGTCACGGACGAGATCTACATTTTAGGGTTTGAGGAGCACACTTCTGCACAGGTAGTGAAGCACTGGAATGATCACAACAACTGTTGCACCAAGCACAAGCTGAGTGTCAACATGGGCTCTGCTATGACAACTGGAGGGGAATCACCAGAGGAGGAGGAGCTCAAACACCATGAAGAGGCTATGAGCCAATTCATACTACTGGGGCAGGTGCAAGACATGGGAGGCCTGGAAAAAATATGAGGACACGTCAGTGAGTGACCAACATTGTGAATCCAGAGTATGTGAAGTAATGTATCACGAAGATGTATAATTGTGGTACACATCTGGCTGCATTGGAAAGACTGCCCTGGGTGAACCATGTCATGTGGTGGGCTGACTCCTGTCCAGTGGACCCAATAGTGGATACAAACCATGTGGTGTAAAACAGTGGAACATGTCCGTGTGACAGTATGACAGTACTCATCCCCCACAAGCTTGCCACCAACATCTACAACATGATATCACAAAGCGCACAGTTGTTTGCTGCATCTTAATGTCAGTGATTCTGCTCTGACAGACATCTGCATGTGTCCTAAATCCTAGTTACACTTCATGCCATGCAGGGTATTGAATCTCTTTTCACACATGTACATATGTGCTGTCTGGCCACATAGACCATCTAAGCTGACACACAACACGCCTTATGCCGTGCCCTGAGTGTTTATATGTTCAGACTGTACACATCCCTGCTGCAAATCATTGTGATACCTGCTCTCTGTTACTCTCCCACACTCATCCAACACTCCATGGGCCCACACCCCTCTCCCTCTAGCGGGTCATTGTACCTTGTTCCTATCTACAACTGCATTGAATTACTCTCTCCAGTTCAAGGACCTTGCCTATGATGTCCTCTTACAGCCATACATCACCTGGGACTATTTCCTGTTTCCCCATCTTACTGGATGTTATCATTGTCTCCAGTCCCTGTACCGAGACAACACTGGTGTGGTATGTGATGGCTGCTGCATTGTATGTGGATATGTGTGGCTTACTGTTGCCTTGTAATGTAATTGCACATCACAAAGACACATGTCCATCACCATTTCACTGGAGCTTCAGCGCGGCGAACTGGCTTGGTTGAGCCCCGCTGGTAAATGATGGCGCATTAAGAGTGCTATGATGCGGTAAGTAAGCGCTATGCAAAGCGCTGCGAAGTCTTGCCTTTGCTAACCTGTGTTTTCCTTCCTTGTAGGTCACTGTGTTCTTCAGCGTGAGTGGAATGTCCGGAGTGGTGCCAGCCAAGAGGCGACCAGCCAGGTAAGCCTTTTGAGCAGTTCGTAATTTGTAAATGTCTTTACTGCTTTCTTTAATGTTGCCTCTATCTTCCTCTTTTAGGTCGTTCTGTCCGGGAGGCGTGCAGATTCGAGGAAGCTGTTCTCAGTAGCTGCGAGTGTTTAAAGATGAAGACTGCAGGTAAGATGCTGCTGCTAATGATGTTCCTTTTGTCTTGTTGCAGGTTCTGCTTCTCCAAGGTTCGAGGGAATAGCTGGACTCGGTGAGCGTCACGTTGCAAGCTGCAAAGTTACGCGAAGCGTGTTGTCTTCTTGGGTGTGGTTTAAATAGCCCCAACAAAATGGTCCAGGTAAAGTAGTCCCTAGGCTACCACATCCAAAACACTAGACGGCATAGCTTGGTTCTTAGGAACCAAGCTATGTGGATGCCTCCATGTTGGCAGACAATACAATAAAGTAGTTCCCAAGCACATTGTTTTTCATGGTGTGTGAGCCTGGCGCCGTAGGCGCCAGGACTGGCCCCATGAGGGCTTTTGAAGAGGATGCCAGGCTCTAGAGGCCCGAGTCCTGACTCCACCTGGCCAATGGGTTTGCCAGAGGGGGTTTTGGGCAAGGGTCATGACAGCACTCCCCCCTAAGGCCCCTCCCATGGTCTTCCTTCTGTCTGGCCCAGGTTTGTTGGGAAGTTCCGATGGAATTTCCTGATTAGACGTGGTGCGTGGATATTCTCACTGGGCTCCCAGGATCTATCTTGTGGTCCAAATCCTTTCCAATCGACAAGATAATATAGCTTGGTCCTAGAATATTTAGAGTCCAAGATATCTTTGACTTCGAATTCTGGTTCTCCGTCAACAAGTATGGGCTTAGGTGGTGTCCCAATCTGTGTGTCGGGTTGCATTGGTTTCAGGAGGGACACATGGAAAACCGGGTGGATGACAGTACCACACTTAACGTTCACTTCAGTACCATATGTACTTGTTATTTTGGGGGGGCTTTGCCGCCGCGCATACGCACATTTACTTTTGTTTTTGCAAGACTAACGGTGCGTCACGTATACACGGGTTTCATATCTCGGTGCCCCTGTGTATCGAGCTCCACTATTTTTAAATTTCTTGTAGTTTTCAGGTTTCGCATATGCATTTTGGTGTTGGTGGTGCCACTGCGTATTGCGTAACATTTTTTCTTATTTCGGAAGCTATCCTGTGCTATCCGGAAATATGCATTTCTTTTGTTTTTGGGGTGCCTGCGTGTTACACATACCGTACTATCCACATCTGGAGTGCATTTGCACGTTGCTGGACCACAGAACTTCATCTCACATCACATAGACTGCCCCCTCACTCACATTGCTCAAGACAATAACTTGTTGTGCCTTCCATATTTCAGTTACACCTGTGACATGAGTGGAAAGGCCCCAAGAGGGAAAGGGGGCAGACATGTCCAGGGTCAGGACCCAGGGGGTCAGGGACGTGCTGTGGAAGCAACTGCCTAAGCCAAAGGAGGTCAGGGACATGCTGTGGAAGCAGCTACCCAAGCAGCAGGGGTCAGTAACGTGCTGTGGAAGCAGCTTCCCAGCCAAAAGGGTAAAGAACATGCTGTGGAAGCAGCTGCCAGACTACTTGTGCTCCGGCATCTGAACCCAAAGTGGTCCCTGACACACAGGGGTGGCACCAACAGCTTGTGCCACTCGTGGAAAGAAGGGAAAGCCTACAGAGCGGGAACAGGCTCAACCCAATAACACGTCACAGGACACTGGCACGTTGAGGAAGAGGAAATTCCATGAGGAAGAATTCTAGATCCTCTGGACTACGTGACCATTAACCACCATGACATGAACCTGCACCCGGGAGGCACCCATACAACTGCTCAGCATATG